>ML780308.1:1118592-1135281 GCA_009831015.1 Picea engelmannii
TGTATTTCCAATAATCAAATTTGTTTTAGTGTAATTATCACCTTGAGTGGGAAAAATTTGTAATCATGAAACATTTTAATTGAGTATTATCCTCAAATTTGTGTTGAATAATCAATGTGAGGGTAGTGACAAATTTGTATAAGGTTATAACCCAAGGTAGTTGAACAATCTAGGGTAGATAAAAGGATTGAGGGATTGGAAGGCCAAGGGCCATGAACACATGTATAAATGGAATCATTGCAACCAAACAAATGATATTTTCTCTAGCATTGTAAGCTATCTTAAAGTAGACTTGGCTGTGGATATTCCCTCCTCTCCTAGTTCTCTTGGTATTTGTGGGCATGGATAGTATAAATTGTGGACTATTATCTTGATACAATGTTTATTCTCACTTATTTTATACTTGCTAATGTATGATATGAAACATGGAGCTTCCTAGTGGCTTAGAATCTTTGATTACTCATATACATTAGTAGTAGACTATTATCTCTTGTGATATATGACTAATATTATTTCATTTTGGCTTGCTAGTTTCACAACAGGGAACTCTTCCTAGCAATTCTATCATTCTAGTTCCTCAAGGAGTTAGGGGGGTCTAATTTGAGTCCATTCATAGTGGGAGCAATGGATTATTTCTATGGCTATCAATTACATTAATAACCCTAATTACCACTCCTATCTAGGATTTAATTAGTTGCATTGCATATTGGATTATTGCACTGCATGTTAATTACATTACATTTCATACCCAAATTATGGTAGCTAGTCTATAACCAAAGGGTGTTCCATTTCAATAGAGGAAGATCTAACTAATCCCTTTCATTGGGTAAGCTTGTGAATTTGACAGGGGACATTTGTCCATGTCAACGAGACCTGAGCCCAGGAACGAGTTTCTAGATTAAGACTATGACCTAATCTCAAGACAAAGGCCCGAGCTCAAGATTAGGATCAAACCTTTGATTAGGACCTTGATTTCTTAACTAGAGTTCAAGACAACAAATTGAGATTACTAGGACTAGGAGCTTTCCTAAGCTGAGAGTTGGGATTTTTTTTAATTAATAATTTTGGCTTATATCTCTTATGAACTTTCAATACAATCTTTTTACCCCAATAATAACATTTGTGTAATAAATTTTGACCAACAAATATTTTTTCAACCACATTTGTAATGCCCATTTTAACATATTTTTCAACTTAAAACTGCGTTATTATCAATAATTTCAACATGGATTTTGATGGGTCTTTAAAACTATATTGCATTATCTATTTCAACTTGAATCATTTTTAACCTAATTTTCAATCTCGTCAAATTTTCAAATAAAAAAAAATTGAAATATTGCTCAAACATAAATGTTGGAAAACTTTTTTATAAGCAATTTCAACATGTCTTTGAGGCATAAAAATAGTACTTTTTCAATCAGTTTGTGTCGAAAACAAAACTTACGATTGTCGTTATTAGTCCCTGCCGAAGGCGTAGAGGGACTATAGCGACCGATAATTCGTTGACTTCGTATTAATATGTCCTTTGGCTATAAATTTTTGTATCATCTATATTGTTCGAACTAGAGAACTACAAAAATTATTTTTTATATAATAAAAAAAACCTTATATATCATCATCTCATTGGAGAATAGATTCAAAGTCTTATTGTCAGCTTCACTATTCCCAATGTTTTAAATGTTTAGATATCCAAAGTTTTGAGCATCGACGCTCTTTTTTAATTTTTATATTTTTATTGAAATGTTTACATATCGAAACTTTTGTGCATCGACGCTCTTTTTTAATGTTTTTATTATTTCTATTTTTATTGAAATGTTTACATACTGAAAGTTTTGAGCATTGACACTTTTTTTGAGTTACTTGAATAGGCCCAACAACTTAAATGTTTACATAGCGCGAGGCCCTTAAACATGCATGAAAACTTAAATTCTTACATAGCTCGAGGCCCTTAAACAAGCCCGACAACCTTAAATGTTTACTTAAATAGGCCTGTCACAATACATTTTTCCTCGAATTTTTCCATACAATGATTCAGTGAATTTGGATAATATTATTGTCCACCACCACTCGCATAGCCATCATATGTTTCATACTTATTCTATGCTTGGAATGCAATTTAGTCATCATTGAAGATACATATATTGTTTACAGGTTCATTGGTTGTTGCTTGTTCGCTGGTTTGTTGGTTCGTTGGTTACTGCTTTTTGTTGTTTGGTTCAACTTTGCAAGGTTGAGGTATTGCACCTGTAGTTGGACCTGTTGGTGCTTGCTGCTTGCTTTTGTTTGGTTCAACTTTGCAAGGTTGAGGTACTGCACCTGCATTTGGACCTGTTGGTGCTTGCTACTTGCTTTTGTTTGCTTCAACTTTGCAAGGTTAGAGTCCGACACCCACAGTTGGAGCTATTTTTTCACTTTGCAGGGTTCAAGTCCTGCACCCACAATTGGACCTGTGATTTTTTCGTTCATCATTGACGAGTGAGTTTTGATACCATAGTTTCATTTGTATTCGTTCTTTGTTGTTTACTGTTTACAATTTGCAAGTAAGAATGTTTAAGTATTTCCACTCGCATGGTCATCATATCTTTCATATTTCTTTTATGCTTGGAATGCAATTTAGTCATCATTGAAGTTACATATATTCTTTACTGGTTCATTGGTTGCTGCTTGTCACTGGTTCGTTGGTTTCTACTTCTTGTTGTTTGGTTCAATTTTGTAGGGTTGAGGTCCTGCACTTGCAGTTGGACCTGTTCATGCTTGCTCACTGGTTTGTTGCTTGCTCCTTGCTTTTGTTTTCTTCGACTTTGCAAGGTTGGGGTCCTGCACTGGCAATTGGAGCTGTTTTTTGCACTTTGCAGGGTTCAAGTCCTGCACTCGCAATTGGGCCAACGGTTCTGTTGTTCATCATTGACGAGTAAGTTTCAATACCATACTTTCATTAGTATTCGTTGTTTACTGTTCTCTTTTTTCATTTTGCAAGTAAAGTTGTTCAAGTATTTATTCATCATTCTTATCCTGCAGAATTTCCATAGAGTTTGGCATATCTTTTTCTCCTACTCTTAAATTTTCCTCTGATTTTTTCCTCAGGCTCTGCACCATGTGCATGCCAATGTCGTCTGCGCAATTCTAACTATCATTTTTTCTAGCATTACAAATCCCGGTCCTTTGCCGTATGTGTCGAAGTGAAAATCTAATGCCTCAATTGAACAAGGAATTCTTCATCCTTCGCACCTTGCCCTCAATGATATTCCCAGCTTGCCTGAGAATGAGTACCTACCTATCCCGTACGGGAATCGAACCCATGTCTTTCGCATGAAAAATATGATGTTAATCTTGTTGCCTTTGTAGGATGTTCTTGTAGAAGAAAATTGTAGGTAGGTGTAGAAGGGATAGGTATGGTACAACGGTGGCTAAGCTGCAACAAAATTGCACAAAATTGGCATATATTTCCCTCCTGCTTTAAAATTTTTCTCCAATTGTTTTCTCCAAACTCTGAACCATACCTACATGCCTTTGCAAAATGTTCTTGTAGAAGAAAAAGATGCTGAGATGGTGCTAGAAAGAGTAGTTTTCCGTGGATTGCAAATTGCAATATTCAATCTTTATGTCGCTATGCGTGCAACATTGCTAACATAATGAATGTTTTTTCAAATGCATTACACCATTTACATTCGAACGAAACCATTATCATTCTAGGAGACTTCAGTGTTGACATGCTACAAAATAGTGCCATAAAAAAAGAATTGGAAAACTACATGTGCAATTACAATCTCTTCTTTCTTTTGGTTAAGATAAAACATGTACAAAACACACTTATTGACCATATATGGTGAAATGTGCCCATATCACAATACAACCTCTTTATCTTATACACAAATTGGTCTGACCATGATACAATTTGTCTTGTACTTGAATTATGAAATATACATCAAACATATTACAAAATTATATTTCCATGTTTCAAAGCATATCTGGATACTTTGTTGCACAAAACCAAATCATTCAGCTAGGACCATCCAACTTCTTAATATTTTTTGGCTTGTAATATATTTTGGCCAGGAAAAATTCTATATAACCACAACCATGGATCAAGAAAAACAAAGGTTCATGCTTCTAACTATATCTTTTATTCTATTCCTTTGATTCTCATTTACTGTATGTACATATTACTTGTTTTCCCTTACATACCATCTTACATTCATGTTCATTGTATTTTGTGTGCTCCCACATTGAAACAAATAGAATAACTGGAGAAGACAAAGGACTCTTAACCACAAATGTAGAAGAGGAGATACAAAGGTCTATGCTTCTACTCTTATTTCATATTCCATTGTTTTGTATTTCATTTATTGTCTGTATATTTGTTCTATTGCTTTGCACCTAATTTATTGTATGTAAATACTGTGTATCTTCCTACATAATAACTTATCTTGATGTCAATTGTATTTTTTGTGCTGCTACATTGAAATAGGCCTGGCAGCTTAAATCTTTACATAGCGTGAGGCCCTTAAACATGCCTGAAAAATTAAATGTTTACATAGCGTGAGGCCCTTAAACAGGCATGGCAACCTTAAATGTTTACTTAAATAGGCCTGTCACAATACATTTTTCCTCGAAATTTTCTATAAAATGTTGCAGTGAATTTGGATAATAATGTTGGCCATCGTCACTCGCATAAACATCATATGTTTCATACTTCTTCTATGCTTGGAATGCAATTTAGTCATCATTGAAGATACATATATTGTTTACTGGTTCATTGATTGTTGCTTGTTCATTGGTTCGTCGGTTGTTGCTTGTTGTTGTTTGGTTCAACTTTGCAAGGTTGAGGTCCTGCACCTGCAGTTGGACCTATTGGTGCTTGCTTCTTTCTTTTGTTTGGTTCAACTTTGCAAGGTTGAGGTCGTGCACCTACATTTGGACCTGTTGGTGCTTGGTGCTTGCTTTTGTTTGCTTCAACTTTGCAAGGTTGGAGTCCTGCACCCACAATTGGAGTTGTTTTTTCACTTTGTAGGGTTCAAGTCCTGCACACACAATTGGACCTATGATTCTGTCGTTCATCATTGAAAAGTAAGTTTCAATACCATAGTTTCATTTGTATTCGTTCTTTGTTGTTTACTGTTTACAATTTGCAAGAAAGAATGTTTATGTATTTCCACTCGCATGGTCATCATATGTTTCATATTTATTTTATGTTTGGAATGCAATTTAGTCATCATTGAAGATACATATATTCATTACTTGTTCACTAGTTCGTTGGTTGCTTCTTCTTGTTGCTTGGTTCAATTTTGCAGGGTTGAGGTCCTGCACCTATAGTTGGACCTGTTCATGCTTGCTCACTGGTTTGTTGCTTGCTCCTTACTTTTGTTTTCTTCGACTTTGCAAGGTCCTGCACTAGCAGTTGGAGTTATTTTTTGCACTTTGTAGGGTTCAAGTCCTGCACTCGCAATTGGGCCTACGGTTCTGTCGTTCATCATTGACGAGTAAGTTTCAATACCATACTTTCATTAGTATTCGTTGTTTACTGTTCACTTTTTTCATTTTGCAAGTAAGAATGTTTAAGTATTTATTCATCATTCTTATCCTGCAGAATTTCCATAGAGGTTGGCATATCTTTTTCTCCTGCTCTTAAATTTTCCTCTGTTTTTTTCCTTAAGATCTGCACCATGTGCATGCCAATGTCATCTGCACAACTGTGACTATCATTTTTTCTAGCATTACAAATCCTGGTCCTTTGCCGTATGTGACTAAGTGAAAATATAACGCCTCAATTGAACAAGGAATTCTTTAGCCTTCACACCTTTCCCTCAATGATATTCCCATCTTGCCTGAGAATGAGTACCTACCTATCCCGTACGGGAATCGAACCTGTGTCTTTCACATGAAAAATATGATGTCAAGATTGTTGCCTTTGCAGGATGTTCTTGTAGAAGAAAACTGTGGGTAGGTGTAGAAGGGCTAGGTATGGTACAACGGTGGCTGCAACAAAATTGCACAAAATTGGCATATCTTTCCCTCCTGATTTTAAATTTTGCTCCAATTTTTTTCTCCAAACTCTGAACCATACCTACATGCTTTTGAAAAATGTTCTTGTAGAAGAAAAAGATGTTGAGATGGTGCTAGCAAGAGTAGTTTTTAGTGGATTGAAAATTGCAATATTCAATCTTTATGTCGCTTTGCGTGCAACATTGCTAACATAATGATTTTTTTTCAAATGCATTACACCATTTACATCCGAATGAAACCATTATCATTCTAGGAGACTTCAGTGTTAACATGCTACAAAATAGTGCCATAAAAAAAGAATTGGAAAACTACATGTACAATTACAATCTCTTCTTTCTTTTGGTTAAGATAAAACATGTAAAAACACACTTATTGACCATATATGGTGAAATGTGCTCATATCACAATACAACCTCTTTATCTTATACACAAATTGGTCTGACCATGATACAATTTGTCTTGTACTTGAATTATGAAATATACATCAAACGTATTACAAAATTATATTTCCATGTCTCAAAGCATATCTGGATACTTTGTTGCACAAAACCAAATCATTCAGCTAGGACCATCCAACTTCTTAATATTTTTTGTCTTGTAATATATTTTGGCCAGGAAAAATTCTATATAACCACAACCATGGATCAAGAAAAACAAAGGTTCATGCTTCTAACTCTATCTTTTATTCTGTTCCTTTGATTCTAATTTATTGTATGTACATATTACTTGTCTTACCTTACATACCAGCTTACATTCATGTTCATTGTATTTTGTGTGTTCCCACATTGAAACAAATAGAATAACTGGAGAAGACAAAGGACTCTTAACTACAAATGTAGAAGAGGAGATACAAAGGTGCATACTTCTACTCTTATTTCATATTCCATTGTTTTGTATTTCATTTATTGTGTGTATATTTGTTCTACTGCTTTGCACCTAATTTATTATAAGTAAATACTGTGTATCTTCCTACATAATAACTTATCTTCATGTCAATTGTATTTTCTGTGCTGCTACATTGAAATAAATAGAACTGTATTTATTTTTTTACATGTCTTTCTACATACCAACTTACCTTCATGTCCATTGTATTTTCTGCATTGCTACATTGAAAGAAGCATATTAGTTGGACAAGAGGATGAAATCTTATATGCCACAATAGAGGAAGATGAAGTACAATATTCAAAAAGGTATACCAATTGTGATAGTAAATAAAACAACAAAACGAGTAGGTGGATAAAATATTGGACTAGAAAACGATGATTTGGCAATAATGGGGTTTTGTTGAGACTTTTCGCTTCCAAAAATTGCCCTCCCCTTTTCTATTTTTCCACTATCTATTATCCCTTGTTTTTCCCTCTTCTATACTTAATCGAATTCCCCTTTCTTTTCCCCCTCTACTTTCCCTTTCTGGTTTCTTTATTTAGTCATTTTTTCGAAAATGTCTAGATGCGTGGGTTGGCGGACTCATGGGTTCACATTTATACTCATACTTCTATATCATGAGTCTGAACGATGACTTCCTCATTCCATAGTTAGCCACTTTTTCGATCACGGGTTCTCGGGCTGGCGAGCTCAAAATTGCGCTTCTATTGTTCAGTGCCCTCCAAACAACACCCAGAGTTCCGTGATATACAAATTGATAGTCGAGCTCCCAGGCTGTCGGGCTCAAGATTGCGATTCTTTTCTTCCATGACCTGCAAACAACTTTCGGGGTTCCGTGATATACAGATTGGCCTCCTGACTCCCTCATCATGCCATATTTTGTGTTACACATTTTTGCACTCAAAATTTCAGTGGCATACAATTTGACCGTCGGGTCCTCATGTTTCCTGAGTATCCCTTGACACCCTATTTCATATTCCATCTCCTTCGAGCTTGTATGTGACATCCAGAACAATTATGAACAATGTACAATGCATATGCTTATTTAGTCGTTCTGATGTTCATGTACACATGCTTGCATCAGAAAAAGTTGGACGAGTGACATGGGCATGAGTAGTCAATCATTGCAAACAACAACGCCAAAGGTAAATATTCATACATTGTGCTCTTTCTATGTTTACCAAACAAATATCCTAATCTATTTATTCATCTATGCCATGATAAATATGTTGATGTCATCTGCAACACATGCTTTGCAGTTCACAAGAAGTATAGGCGAGCGCAAGTGAAACACCCAACATAGTGAAAGCTTCGAAGACTAAGAGGTATGGTTACATAACTCTAACTTGCATACTTCATCCAAGTTGTGTGTCTACTTGTACATTTATGCCAAAAACAAACAAAACAAAAAAATGATGCAGGCTACCATTCACATTACTTTTTCTGTTAAAAAAATGTCACCAAGTCTAAACTTATAACACCCAATATACTATCGATAGAAGTCTTGAATAGCCGCCGAAATGGAAAAGTGTTCATCGGGGACATAATGGTCGTGTATAGAACCTATTTATACAAGGCAAACAAAACTATATGCATTGTGCATGCTGACATGACAGACAACGAAGCCATGATGACAGTCACACTGACTATCCCTACACAACTTATCTAGAAACATGCAAAAAAGATCTTGCCAGGTAATGAGATATCCATTACAAATTTTAATATATTGCTGAAAATAGTATATGACTGTGGTGATTGTGATCAGATTGTATCGCTCAATGAAACAAGTATTGTGGAAAAAATTCTCACGATTTGTTCAGAATATTGTTTCATACCAGACACAACAATCAACCAACTTGCATAGAGCAATGACACTTACCCAATCAGAACCATTGGTGCAACTGTCACACTCACGAGAAAAGTTGCCTCACAACACATTCTCCATATAAAAGATGGAGAGTCAGACAACGACAAGGAAATGGTACCTTTCTCCATATCCAATTTTTTCCTTTACTTTCACATGTTCATGTATCTCAGTTATGTTACACAACTATTGCACTATTCCATGTTGCAGCTGCAATTGTTCGACACCTATTCAAATTTGTTTTCCTCAATGGAACAACAATTGCATAAAGGGAATTTTCCACTTATTCTCTTAAAAAATATAACAAAGAAAATAGATGTTAAAGAAAGGATCTTTCGCACAACCCAAGCAACATTTGTAACATAATTGCGAACATACATAGTACAGGATCTCAAGAAACTAACTAGCTCGACGACTGTTGTGCGTATACATCTACAATTCCATCCACACTTTGCTCATAAAAAATGCCTTGATCAATTTCCTGCAGCTTTTTTGTTGCACAATTGTATATTATATTGTTCAATATATTAACTACTATGCTCATGTGCGCAGGTTGAGGGTGTTTTGGTTGCAGCGAATGTGTACTCGACCCCCTTCGAGCCTGTATGTGCCAAATGAAACTCTCCTGCTTCTGCCTTTGCTTTCATAAATGATGGCACAATTGATTGCCTACAATGCAGTGAAAAATTCCCTTACATATATAGACATTGCCTCAATGCTGCCATCTGAACCCTCAACAACACAATTGTACATTGTACAATTAGACAACCTCTGTTACAAGATGTTCTTCCTGGGTTAGAAGAATTTCCATATGAAGTATACCTACAGAAAAAGGCAAACAATGTCTACATGTTACGCGACTTTTGCGTCCATAGAAAATTTACATTAAATGACGACAATGCCATACTGCATACCAGATGAACCAAAAATAAAATAAAATCATATCAAGCATTGATAGAAAATGAAACAATATCATCTGTATTTGTCCATGCTACCCAATGAGGATATGAATAGAGTTTTGCAGTTCCATGCCAAATTGAACTCGAAGCGCATAATATTGTTCAGTCCAGGAATGAGAAGCATGAGGACAGACCTCATACAAAGTATCCAACTGTGAATAAATCAGGTCCATCCTTTGAGCCGTCAAAATGGCTTGCTCCTATGAATGGAACCATCAAGAATTTTCAATAATATTGTGAATTTGGCATTGTTTGAACTCCATTAAGTTAAATGCTGACACTCTTTTCCAGAACTAGTAATGTTAGAACATTGTCATGTCAACGTGATCTTGGTTCATAGTGATATCAGAAGAAAATGTTCATAGTGATCTTGGTTCATGGTAATATAGTAATCGAAAAATTTATTGGTGACCATTTGGGGATTTGGTTATAGATGGGATACAATGCCCAATCTCTACTGATTTTGTGTTGTCTTGTGTTTGGCAGACTTTTGTTCAGGTGCTTTCGTGTTGTAGTTCAAGGTTCTCATGGGCCTGGGTTTTGAATTATGGTTGGATGATACATTCATGATATTAGTGGTTTTTCTATGATCTTAAAGAATATATAAGACCTTCTTTTCCTTTTAATGTAAGCTCTGTGAAGCAAATGTAATATGTAGTTCATTTTAGCACTTTTACTTGATCGCTGAAATTACCAAAATTCATCTTTGAAAATATTTTGAGATAAAAGGATATATGTTATGTGAAGTCCAATGGAACTATGATATCAACCACAGAAAATTAGAATTCAAATTCGTCGTTGTTATACTTACGATGAAGTTGAAAGTACAATAATTTTACTTGAACATCCCAAAATTGATTTTTTTATAGCTTTTAGATGCTTCTCTTATGAAAACACATCCTGGAAAGTATAACCATGACTCACTTTCTCCATTCCTTGATTGAAGAGCATGTTCACTTGTATAATGCACTTTATAGTTATTATTAAGACCATCAATGGAGCTTTGTTAAGACCAATTTCTGCTGCCAAAAATTTCCCCCCCTTTCTTTTTTCCCTCTACTTTCCCTTTCTGGTTACTTAGTCATTTTTCAAAAAATGTCTAAGTGCGCGGGTTGGTGGATTCACGCATTCAAATTTCCAATGATGCTTTTATATCACGAGTCCAACCGACCGCTTCCTCGTTCCATACTCAACAACTTTTTCGATCGTGGGTTCCCCGCTAGGCGGGCTCAACAATGAGCTTCCATTGTTCTGCCCCCTGCAAACAACACCCAGACTTCCCCGATATACAAATTGACAACCAAATTCCCCTTTCTTTTTCTCCTTTACTTTCCATTTCTGGTTACTTAGTCATTTTTCCGAATATGTCTCATGCTTTTATATCACGAGTCCGGCTGACCTCTTCCCCATTCCATACTTGGCCACTATTTCCATCACCGGTTCCTGGGTAGGATTTCTCAACATTGTGCTTCCATTGTTCCACGAACTACAAACAACACCCGGAGTTCCACGATATGAAAATTGAGCACCGAAGTCCGTCATCATGACCTATTCCATGTTACACATTTTGCATTCAAAAGTTCAGAGACATGCAATTTGACCATCGGGCCCTCACGTCTCCTGAGTATAACTTGTGACCCTGTTTTGAAGCCCGACCGATCGCTTTCCATACTTGGAAATTTATTGGAATCTCTTTCGCAGGTTGGAGGGTTCACAAAATTTCCAATGCTTAATATCTCTTCACCATCCCCGCCACCTTCACACTTCTTTATAGATATGAAATTATTAAGCTTTAATGCTAATAGCTCATTATGAAGGAGCCATTAAGATTGTCATTAATTCCCGAAAGGATGGAGGAGATCTGTCATTAATACGAATTAAACCAATATTTGTGGAGGGTTGTATTATCCCTTCCGAGTGTTCATTTCAAGCATCATGGAATCTCTTTCGCACGTCGTCCGGTTGGTGGCTTCATGAAATCTCCAATCCTTAATCGCTCTTCGCCGTCATCGCCACCTTAGTACTTTTTTATAAGTATGCAATTAGTAAGCTTTAATGGTAACAACTCACTATGCAGGAACCATAGAAATTGTCATTAATCAGCAAAAGGCTCGAGGAGATCTCCCATTGATACACATTAAACCAAGATTTGAGGAGGGTTATATTATCCCTTCTGAATGTTCATTTCAAACATCATTTGGAGCAAATAGACATTCTCGTTAACTTATGGTAGTAGTTCGAAATAATTTCTGTCCAGATACAATAAACACCTTCGGGCATGATGACCATAACTTCTAGTGTTCCAGGGCATATTATTACTACTTATCTCCTTTTTCCTAGAAGCAAAGAAGTAGATGGTCCCTTGGTGTGCCGAGAGATATATTTCAATCCAAAGAATTCCAAGGCAACCCCCCCTCCTCAGACAACCCCCTTGCGTTGATGGTCGTCGCAGAGGTTGATGCAATCGATTTCGAGCCTGAAGAAGATGATCTGATGGATGATGGCAATGCAGACGTTGTTCCCACTCCTGCGCCTAAATTGAAATCCACCATAATGGGGGGCACTTCCCGGCTCGACGATGGTAGCCCTAACAAGACTAAAGGAAGGGGTTTCATAAAAGAAACCAATGTTGAACGCAATAGCCGCTTTGCAGCTCAAGAGTTTGATTCTCTCGACTCGGATGGCGATCCTCGCCCTTAGAGATGTATCCCTTCCTTTCATTTTTAGGGTTTTGGATTTGTCCTTGGTGCAGGATGTGTCCCTGAAGTCTTTGACTGTAAGGAAATGGTCTCTTGGTGTGTCGAGAGATATATTTCAAGCCAAAGAATTATTCAGTTGCGGGACCACTCTCTTGTTCTCTGAATATACAATTAACATCTTAGGGGGTGAGGACCAGAACTCCTAGTGGTGCAAGGCATATTCCTACTACTCATCCCCTTCCACCCAGAATGAAGTAATTTGGACGTCTTGAATTGATCATGCAACCTGTGTCCCTGAAGTCTTTTCCTGTAAGGAGGTGGTCTTTTGGTCCCCTTCCACCCAGAATGAAGTAATTTGGACCTCTGGAATTGATCATGCAGGATGTGTCCCTAAAGTATTTGATTGTAAGGAGGTGGTCTCTTGGTGTGTCCACACTTTCAATTTCGGGCTCTTACGCTTGCCCTACAACGTTTTTTTTCTTCTTCCTCAAGGGAAGCTTGTGAGAACTATCAATTTTACAGTGAGGAGGGTTCTTATCTCCTCCTGTGTTTGAAGAATTATGGGTTTCTTTCTTATTGGGGTGGGCCATTGGAGCGATGATCCAGGATTTCATACTCTTGGAAGTGGTAGTCTAGGATTGGAAACTCTTCTCACTGGGGCCTTTTCCCTATTGGTTGTATAATTCAGTGGTGCTTTGCAATGCCTCTAGGTCGCCAACGTCAGTAGTAAGAGTGTTGTTGACCTGTTTCAAGCCAAAGAATTATTCCACCGCGGAACCACTCTCCTGTTTCTTTGTCACCTCAGGTATTTCGTAATATGTTGAGATTTCTGCAACCAACATTGACCTTTAGAGGAGAAGACTGCAAGGAGTTCCTAAAAAATCATGATAATCAATTTTGTATGCATGTTCAAGAGCTTGTCGATGGCTCCTGCATGTTGTCACACTAGATGACCAACACAAAATGGTATGTGTGTTTTTTTTTTGTTTTGTAACTCCTCTACCTGTATTTATGAAAAATATCTTCAATGCTTCGGTGTAAAGATCTCAGTCCAATGTCTATGGATAAATATATATTACCCACTATTTTTTTTATAGATTTTCTATTAAAAAATTGCCTTGGAATCTTGGTTGGTGCTTCTTTGCTGGATTTAACACCTCTTCTCATTTGCATGGTTCGATAGTCTCGTAATTCTTAAATATTGTATTGACTCAGGTAATTTGATCAAATATGGAGCATTGAACAATTATATGACAATGCATTGTGTCGATCACATGAGGCTTCTATGGAAATGTAAATGAATTTCACATAGTTTCAAACCAACATTCAATTCCATTTGTAATGCAGATAGAACATAGCAACACTAATTCACGATGCGAGAGTTGGGGCCCCTCCCAAGAAGTTTCGTTCTCATCTCAACCTTATTGAGCGAATGATCTCTTATTTCCCTCTCGCTTCCTTGATTCCTTTACTCCAAAAGGAAAAAAATTATTGATTGTCCATCCCATGGCCTCTATTTGAGCACTTTTACTTTATTAATGAAATTACCAAATTTCTTCTTCACAAATATTTTGAAAATAAATAAATGATATATGCTAGCTGAAGTCAAATGGGGCTATAAAATCAACCACAATATTAAAATTCAAGTTCGTCGTTGTCATACTTATGGTCAAGTTGACCGTACAATATGTTTATTTCTAGATATGCAATTATTAAGATTTAATGCTAACAACTCATCATGCAGGAAGTTTAATACTTAAAATAATATTTCAAGGCATTAAACAATGTATCAAGAATACAATTACTCCCACAAGTTACAATAAAAACAAATCTTCAATAAAGCATTTTCTCACACCCTTTTTAATGATACAAGCACAATATAAAATGAGTAACTGGATAAAATATTGGACTAGAAAATGATGATTTTGCAACAATGGGGCTTGTTTGAGACCAATTCCCGCTTACGAAAATTTCCCTCCGCTTTTCTATTTTCCCACTCTCTTTTATCCCATTCTTTTCCCTCTTCTATACTTGACCAAATTCCCCTTTCTTTTCCCCCTCTACTTTCTCTTTCTGGTTACTTAGTCGCTTTTCCGAAAGTGTCTAACTGCATGGGTTGGCAGACTCATGGGTTCACATTTGCACTCATGCTTTTATATCAAGACTCCGACCGACTGCTTCCCCATTCCATACCTAGCCACTTTTTCAATTGCGGATTCCCGGGAAGGTGGGGTCTAGATTGCACTTCCAATGTTCTGTGACCTAAAAACAACACCCAGACTTCCGCGATATACAAATTGACTGCCAGACTCCCATTTTATCCCCTTCTTTTCCCTCTTCTATACTTGACCAAATTCCCCTTTCTTTTTCCCCTCTACTTTCTCTTTCTGGTTACTTAGTCATTTTCCCAAAAATATCTAACTGTGCGGGTTGGAGGACTCACGGGTTCACATTTGCACTCATTCTTTTATATCAAGACTCCGACCGAACACTTCTCCATTCCATACCTAGCCACTTTTTCGACAGTGGATTCTAGGGCAGGTGGGCTCTAGATTGCACTTCCATTGTTCTATGACCTAAAAACAACACCCGTACTTCCGCGATATGAAAATTGACTGTCGGACTCCCAGATCATCCCCTCTTTCGTGTTACACATTTTGCACTCAAAAGTTCTGAGACATACAATTTGACCGTCGGGGCCTCACGTCTCCTGGGGAACCCTTGTCACCCTATTTTGAAGCCTGTCTGACCACTTTCCATACTTGGCCATTTCTTGGAATCTCTTTCGCGGATTGTCGAGTTGGCAGGTTCACGAAATCTCCAATTCCTAATCATTGTTTCCTGTGCCCGCCACCTTCGCACTTCTTTCCAAGTATGAAATAACTGAGGTTTAATGATAACAACTCATCACACAACAACCGTAAATATTGTCATTAATGAGAAAAAAGCTCGAGGAGATAGTCACACTGACTATCCCTACACAACTTTTCCAGAAACATGCAGAAAATATCTTGCCAGGTAATGGGATATCTATTAAAAATTTCAATATATTAGCGAAAATGAGTCATACCGACCGTTTCCCTATTCCATACTTAGCCACCTTTTCGTTTGCGGGTTCCTGGACAGGCGGGCTCAATATTGTGCTTCCATTGTTCCGCAACCTGCAAACAACACCCAGATTTCCGCGATATACAAACTGACCACTAGACTGCCCCATCATGCCCTCTTCCATTTTACGCGTTTTGCACTCAAAAATTTCAAGACATACAATTTGACCGTTGGGCCCTCACCTCTCCTGAGTATCCCTTGTAACCCTATTTTGAAGCTCGACCGACCGTTTTCCATACTTAGCCATTCCTTAATTGTTGTTCCCCGTCCCCACCATCTTTGCACTTGTTTCTAAATATGCAATTAGTAATATTTAATGCTAACATCTCATCATTTAGGAACCGTAACAATTGTCATTAATGAATGAAAGGCTCGAGGAGATATCCCATTAATACACATTAAACCAAGATTTGTAGAGGGTTATATTATCCCTTCCAAATGTTCATTTCAAACATCATGGAATGTATTTCACGGGTCGTCGGGTTGGCAGGTTCATGAAATATCCAATCCTTAATTGCTCTTCGTCATACCTGTTGTTAGAGTCCTATAATCATAGGTAACCCGATTCTTTAGCTATTATTTGGCGTTGCCCCGTGATGAAGACATCTAGCTTGCTGGTCTCTCGGTTATTTTCATTTCCCCTCCATCCATTTCACTCGATCCTCCATCACCCTGTTGCATTTTTCATCCACTGCTACGCCCCTCTCTCCCTTGCCCATTTGTCCCGTTGACCATAGCTCGCCCGCCACTCGTCCCTGCATGAATAAATGAACTTAGGATAATAATCGAATAATATTAAATGGTTAGTGGCATTTTTTAATGCTTGTTAGCCTAATAAAGTTGTTTTGAGAGGATATGTTAGTAATAAAATTTAGTATAATTAGTTTAATTAAATAGGCTAGACTAGTTAAATAATCCATTAATTAATTAATTAATTAATAAGTAATTTAGTTAGTTAATACATAGGTTAGTGTTTTATTAATCCAAACATTAATTAAAAAATAAATGAAAATATTAAAACATAATAAAAAACAAATTAAAAACAAATTAAATAAAAAAGAAAACATATAAAATACATAAAACATAAAACAAAAACACTTAACATAACAAATTTTATAAACAAAACAAAAAATTAAAAAATAAAAAACCAAAATAACACCTATACTAAGTT
>ML780308.1:1156771-1172262 GCA_009831015.1 Picea engelmannii
TCAACTCCCTGAAGTCTACACATATTCTCCACTTACCATTTTTCTTGGGAACTATGACAAGTGGAGACACCCATTGACTATCTGAAATGGGGTATATGAGATTGGCTTGAAGGAGTTTTTGCAATTCTTCTTTTACAATATCTATGAGGGCTGGATTCATCCTTCGCTGAGGCTGTCTAACTGGTTTGATTTGGTCATTAGTGTAAATATGATGTGTGCATGTGTCAGGGTGAATGCCTTTCATGTCTGCATAATCCCATACAAAGGAATGAAATTGTCTTTGGAGCATTTCATTTACTTGTGTCTTTTGTTCTGGTTCCAAAGTAGAGTTGATATACAAAGGTTTTCCTAGGCTAATCTCAACAAGTTCAGTACTTTCTTCCTTCTCTAAGGAAGCTGGTGATAAAGTATATAATTGAGTGATATCAGGGTGCCAAGTTTGTTGAAATTCGAAATTGAAAATGTGTGACAATTATGCAAAGGACCTAGGATATTCAATGCAGTTTGTATCAACCAAAAATAAACTTAAGACTTGTTCATCCGATTGTTCTTGCATTCCTCTTACTTGTTCAAGTGTTAACAGGGATCTGATGCAATGTTCCTCTCCATAAGTTTTTGGCTATATGTGCCATTGGATATAGTCATCTTGCCAGACTGACAGCTGATAAAGGCATCTGTTGTAGCCAACCAAGGGCGACCAAGAACCACAGGGTGTCCTGGTTTGGAGGATGATTTAGAGTAGATGACTAGAAAGTCTATTTTATATTCCCAAGAAGCTAGAGTGACTGTGATATCATCTAAAATTCCTGCAGGGCTAAAGACTGACTTATTTGCTAATTCTATCATGGTTTGGGTTGGTCTCAACTTGTTGATTTGGATTTTTTGCATAGTGTCAAAAGGCATTACATTAATTGCTACACCCAAATCAATGAGTGTGTTTGGTAAAAAAATACCATTAATTTCAACAGTGACTACTGGATTCCCAGGGTCATTATATTTATTCAGATAATTGTCCTACTACCTGAAATAGGGGGGGTTCCTTCTTCTTCCTTCCTGGTTTCTTAATACAAAGATCCCTTATGATTTTGGCATATATGGGGATATCTTTGATGGCTTGCAAGAAAGGTATTTTTATACATACATTTCGTAACTATTCCTCTATATCTTTGTGCAAGGGTGGGTCAGGTTTCTTCATTAATAGTCTTTCTGGGTAGGGTGGAAGATTAACTTGTTGAGGTACTCCTACGGACTGAGAAGTGATTGGAATAGGAGGGGAAGTCTCTTCTATAGGGGTGGTTTGAGTGTTTTCTTCCTCATAATGATTATCATTTTCTTCCTGAATTACTACTCCAGGATTTGATTGATTTACATCTTTCCTTGATCGTAGTTGAATTTCATAGGTGGGAAAGGTTTGAACTTCTGCATTCTACACAGGTAAGTGGGTCGATTATAGGGGTTAGTGATTAGCTGGGAAAGGATTGCTGTTTTTCTAGGAGGGTTGTGGGCAGCTTGGTTTTGTGGCTGTTGATTGGCATTTATAGGTACTTGCTACTGCTAGTTAGGGTTCAAGGGGACTGTAAATTGTTGTTGCATAGGAGGTGGAAGCAAAGCGTGTATCTGTGGTGGGTTGAATCCAGGTAGTAATTGGGAAATGTTTGCAGGATACTGTGGATATGTAGGGTAAAAGGGATTCCCACACACAGGCCCCCTCCAACCTTATTTCCAAGGTTGAGTTTAAGCTTGTTGAGGTGTCCATTGTGGATAGGACATTGGGGGAGGACCCCATTGTTGTTGTTGATACTGTGCATTAGGGTCATAAAATGCATTGGGGTTTTGTTCTCTCCAAGGTCTTCTGGAAGGGTATGATTGTTCTTGTGAGACTCCTCCTCCCCTATACATGGCTTGTAGCTCAAGGAAAGTTGGACACTCAGATGTGGGGTGCTCTAGAGTACACAGGCCACATATTTATATGACATTTAATGGGCATTCTTTCTCATCGTGCTTCTTTCGACATCTAGGAGAAAAAATTTCTAAAACAACCTCTTCTTCTTGTTTCTTTTTCAGTTTTAGGGTATCTAACTGGTTACTGATTGTGCTCAAGTTGTCTGTTTTAAAGTTCTCCAATAAGTTTCCTAACTCAATTCTGGTGACAATCCCTGAGCTTTGTTTTGTATTTCTGCTAAAAGAATCTCTCGGTTCTTTTTCTACCATTTCGCTAGGTGTTCCTCCTCCACTGATGGATGGTTCAGAAACTAGATTTTGTGTGTCTCCTAAACGTCCAGTTCCTTCAGCAGACTCACGTTCTGTCTGCCCCAATGTTGATTCCTCTGTTTTAGGTTCTTCTTTTGGAGCCTCACTGGCTCCCCTTGAACTTTTTTCTGGTGGAATTTTTCCTGCACTAGTGTCAGTTGGATTAGTGGGGAGGGGGGGGGGGTTATTTTTGAATCTTTAGAGCTTACAAATATACCCTTATTATCTTTATATCTTTGCATAAAATGGAAAATTGATTCTTAATTGAATTGAAATCCTAATTCTATTTAGAAGGTAAGAAGGAAACTTGGCTTCGGAGAACCCCACTCTAGTGGCCATGTGGCTCTTCACTCACATATTAAACATTTTATCCTCCTCCCTCAAGCAGCCTTTAAAATCATTCAAGAACTATGCAAACAATCTAAGCTAAAAATCACTTCCTACCATTTGCAACTCCCCGACAACGACGCCAAAATGTTGTGCTACTTATATGATTAGTATAATGCACTCATTTATTATCAATCTGGGATTCATAATTAGCAGAGTTACAAGACACTAGTAAGAAAGGTAATTCTAATGTCATGAGTATAGAACTATTCTAGATTATGCATGCTGGAAACAAAGCAAACGACCAAACCAAAACACACTTTGGTTGTCTTTCACAGAGAGGTTATCTACTCCATTATGGCACATGAAAGTATGAGATGGAGTTCTTTGACAGATCAACTCTGTTATCTGACCCAGAAAGCTAACTATGCAATCACACTTCTGAAATGGAAATCACACATCAATCATCAAGACATAGCATGGGTAGTTCAATAGTCAATATACTGAGTATGTTGTGGTTCACAATATGTTGTTGTGAACTTCACTAGTTCTCCTTCAAATATGTCTGACTACTGCTGTCAACATTCATGTCCATGAAAAAAAATCATATTCATAAAAACAGAAATAGAGCATATGCAAAACAGAGTAAGTAAAGATATCTAAGAAATCATATAATTGAAACCCTAAACTGAACTATACTGCTATCATCTGAAAGGATCAAAGCTTCAACTAGTCTAACATTTATACTATTGAAATCAACTACTAACACTAATCTATAACGATGCTGACCTTTCTTGGGCGGTGGGACCTTGCTGCTTCAACAGGTCAGCAAATGGAGTCTACAGTAAGTTGGCCTTCAATCCACACATCACTCTTTACTCAAATCTCAAAACATGAAATTAAAATATACTAGCAACTCAACTCACATTCATTCGTAAATGATCAAGACATGGAGATAAATGAAATCTTTCTATTAAAATTCAACTCAGGATATGATCTCCAATATGTAACGTTGCTTCACTTGCTATATTATGCTATATCTCTACTACCTCCACCATCCTTGCCATGACTATTTAAATAGTCTTAGTCGTGAAACACAAGGAGGTGAAATCTTTAGCAGATCAGTCAATTGTCAAATTTATATATTCGGTTACATATTTTAAGCTTCATCCTCACGAAACGAAGTGTATGAGGATGAAACAATAAACAAACTATCTTAACATAGCCTTGCTAGAGCTTCGATGATTCAACAAACATCCAACAATTATCTTGGGCACGATCTAGAGCTAAACTTGGTATATTATGTTTCTTGTATTGGTACCAGATCGTGACAGGTGAGATTCAGTAAATGGTACTGGATCCAAACAACATGCAAGTGGTTGGTACTGGACTAGAACAGTCTGCGGTCGTTGGTACCGGATCGCGACAGTGAATGGTTCGGTACCAGATCTGAATGGAAGGTGCGCTTGGTACCAGATTCAGACAGTGGCAATCTAGTGCATAAGTACTGGATGGCTGAGCTGATATAGAAATGTTGGACTCATCTAGAGGTCAAAGGTTATATGTGGCAATTTAAAACATTAGTACATGAAAGATTTAGTCTCCTAGCTGAATAAACCACAAAATGCATGAATTCAATTATACTTTACCTTATGACCTCATCAATGGCTAATGGTAGTGTTCTTTGTCATTTATCCAAGCTTAGGTAGGCCAAAAAGGTATAAATGAGGAGTATAATAGGGTAGCGAGGATGCCAATTTAGAGGCTCAACATTCCCCCATGCAAAATAATTGCATGTCCTCATGCAACTGAAACAAACTCAAAATTTTTCAAAATTTGAGACTCCATTCTTTACTTCTATGGATCAATCATGTTGATGGCTGAGGCTTCTGCTTTCAACTCCCTTTTTATGAACCTAATGTGTTGTAAGAGTCTTAGTACCTTCTTGAGCTTATTAGAAGTCTCTTCATGGTCATATTGAAGTTGCTGGCTGGTTGCCTTCAGTTGCTCGTTTTTCTTTTTGATATACCTGTCTAGTAGTTGGTATTCCTTCACTTCTTGTTTGAGTTCCTGGTTTTTCTTTTGTAGCTCCCCAATCTTTTTCTTCATCTGTTCTTTTGTTAAGGTCCTTGTTGACCCCATTGTTTCTGGCTGGATGTATTCTCTTTCCTCCACTTCCTCCCTCATCCCACATAAAGTAATAGTAACTTGTTCCTTTATCAAGCTAGGGATGTCATCTTGGACTGATAGGTCTTCAAAAGGGGAGGTAAGATCTATTGGGTCTTCATGTGTATGAGGACTGACAACTGCTTTTCCTTTCTTTTCCATGCTCCTTGTGGTTCTTTTACAAGGGGGTAATGGATCAGAGGTGCTCACAAGCTTCCTTTTCTTCTTTTCTATTTTTGGAATGGTTACAGGGGATTGTTCTATAGACTGTTCATCTTTATTTTCTGAGCTATTCTTTTCTTTCCTCATAGTTTTTGTCTTATGACCCTTCTCCTCAAGTGCTACTGTTGAGGTCTCCTCCACTAATTTGGATTTACCTTTTGATTCTTGACTTTTAAAAATCTTATCGACCGTGGAAGAGTGCCCTACTTGTTTACTAGCTTTATCTTTTTGGCTCACTGTTCTGGAGGATGATGGAGTTACCTTATCTTTCTTGCCCTTTTTTTCTTGAGGTTCCTTATATTTCTCTGGAGCAGGCTGGTCTCCCTCTACATGTTTGTTTTCTGTGGGAAGGTGTTGAGTGATGAGGATTTTCCAGCTAATCCATTTCTTCCTGATTTCATGTATAACTAACATCTTAATAAGACCTTGATGATAAATGCTAGTCTTCTCGGTTTTGGATAGGGATTTGACACCTCTTACCAGCTTGTTCAGACTCATCCATAAAAAATATGGGAAATCAATTTCAGGACCTCCTTCAAAGTGTAACAGAAGCCTAAGATGATATAGGAAGGTTACAACATACCTTCCGTCACAAGTGAGGAATCGTTGAAGACTAGCAAGCATTGGATGATACTCTTCCTTGATATAGTTCCTAGGAATCCCCTTTTTCCAATCAGGGCGTTGATGGTCTTCCTTCAGAAATATTTGGCACATTTCCTTGTTGATTCCTAATCCTTTGAAATACTTGACTCCTATGTTAGGTAATCCCGTGGCTTTCCTTAAGGTTGCTTCATTGATTGTTAGCTGTAGATTGCCTATGTGCACAATTTCTCCATCGTAACCCTGAATAAATGTGCGAGATACCTTCTCATGACAGCCTGTGAATTTCTCCAAAAATGGCATCCATCCCACTCTAGCATACTTCTCTCTACACAACTAGAACTCCTCGGTCTCCCTATAAATATGGAAGACCAGTTTATGTCTACTTACAACCATCTTTATAAACCGTGAGTAAAATTTGGGTTGTAGAGCAAGGATTTAGTCAGCTTATGAGGGTAAGGGTTTGGTACTAGAGATCACAGAGAGGAGTAAGCTCGGAACTGGAGAAAGGTTGGTAATGAAAAAAAAAATATGGTGATGGCGTCGATAATTCGAATGGTGAGTTTAAGTAAGATGTCACAGAGGAAAATTAAGACAAGATGAGGCTCATCTGGATGGCTTCGCCACCCAGATCAGTCATTTCATTTCTGCCTGTTAGTGCAATGACGGGGATGAAACGTTGGGTGTCGAAGCATCATTGTTGTTTGGGATAGGTGATTGGACTTCTGAGTGTTGAATTTGATGTTGAATCGTGGGTCATGACACAAGATACGTTCGTGATTGCTTAAGGATGAAGCACATTTGTGGCTCATCATTACTAGACATGCTCTATATTCACACTTTTGATGTGATTTTGCCTTCAATCATTTTCAGGCGCTTATGTGATGAGAGGATTGATTAAGGTTAAGCATATGGGTATGAGGGAAGTGAAAGTTAGGTGCATGGTTTTAACACTAAGGTCATAAGATTTAGTATACATTTTCATACCAATTGTAGTTTTATAAGCAAAGGAAAATAAATAATACCGTGTTACCTTTGTTTTTACCATTGTATAATCAATACCCATAGCATATGTGACTGCCTTTGTATTTGAAGCTTGCAGATTGTCAAAGTTCATCTTTTTAGTCTAGAGTTTTCTGGAAGCTTGGTACTGGAATTTCCTGTACTTCATGAAACTTCTTTATTTTGTGCTTGTCTTCTTTTGTGTCTGGTTTTGTAGGGTTGTAGGGTGAACATGCTGGTTTCGGAATATGAGATGTGAGTTTGAAAAAGAGTTATGAAAGAGCTCTTTGACCCTCCCCCATGCCAAGGATGTTGCATATCCTTATGCAAGAAGATTCAACATCCTATATCATAATGGAAGAAAAATGATAAGAGAAAACAAACCAAATCAAATTCCAAAAGTACATTTATCACCTAGCATATGATCACATGCCTAAAAATTGAAATTGCCTTTCTTTTGATGACTTATTGACAAGGGTAGCATTCAGTAGTGAAAACAGGGAGGTTTTTATATTTTTTCCAGAAGAATAGATCCAACCTAACTTGCTTAAGAGATTTACTATCATTAGATGTTATGGATAAATTTAGCAGTATAAGTAGATTAGACTCCCTATTTAGGGCTCCACTCTTAAGATGTTTCCTTCTTACGTAATGTAGGCTTTAGATGTCAGACTGGTAAAGTTGACTTAAGGTAATTCTCAAATGGACATTTGCTTGTAGTAATTATCTTGTTTGTTAATCTGGAGTTTGTATCTCATAAATGTCAACAATGACCTTTTCTTGTAGTGTTCATTTTTTAGATGGAAAAAGTGATTTTTTCAATCAGACAAGGATAGATGAGACATTTCTCCACCAGAACCCACTGCCAACAATCCTGTTCAGTACTCCGGTGGGGTAGTTGTGATAATTAGTGAGAGACATCCCTTCCCTAGGCAGAATGCCCCATTGCCAATAGGCATGTTCAGTACCCTGATGGGTTTTCCTAGTCATACCACGGAACGGTACCCGCTGCCAGCAGACCTGTTCAGTATCCCGACGGGTTAGTCTCTTAAACCCTTTTTCCATCAGAGGCTTCTTGTCCATAATAACCTATTTCGGTTTTTATTAAAGAGTTCTTTTGCACGGTGACAGGAGAGGCTCGTCTGAAAACCTTTTTACAGGCTGGGATGGTATTGGGTTGGAAGGTATATTCTCTTATTTAAATGTCTTTAAATATTTGTCTGAAGGAAAAATAAACTTATGTATGCACATTATTTCTTTAGAGTGATCCAGATGTATAATTTTGTCTGATTTTGACCATAAGAGAATGACCTAAAGTTACCTTAGGGTACTGATACATCCTCTTCCATAAAAGTTTTACTAGTGTGCCCATGACAGAGAGTGTTCATATACTCATATGTTACTCTTTAGTAAAGATAATCCAATGTATACTATTGAAGTCTAGTTAGGGTGAGATAGTTACTTGTAGGCTAATATATTTTTTTATCCCTTTAATCATGCTGAAATACTAGATAAAGGCAACCTCTAGACTTTGAAGCAGATTATGCATGGTTCTTTTAACAATCATTGGTAAGCATTATGTATTCTTTTTCAAGCAACAAAACCAAAAGAAATTAAAATACTTCCTTCTAGCTAGCAACAGAACCAAAAGAAATTAAAAATTCTTCCTTTTAGCTAGCAACAGAGCCAAAAGAAATTAAAATAATTCCTTCTAGCTAGCAAAAGAACCAAAAGAAATTAAAGATACTTCCCTTTAGTTAGCAACATAACCAAAATAAATTATTGCTTCATAAGGGCTGCCATTTGATGTTTCATTCGACTTCTTGGTTCCAGCTTAAGTGGTTACTGCATGGATTTATACTTCATATTAATTGACATAAGATTTTGAAATATGCCTAGCATTCCTTTTCAATTAGGTGATGTGTCCTGATAGTACCATATAAGGAGAGAATTCTGGTACTGGACCAGCACATGACTGCTGGTACCAGACCAACACATGACTGCTGGTACCGAACCAGAACATGATTTCTGGTACCGGATAAGTATTGCCGGTACCGGACCAGAATAGAGTATTGTTGATGCCTACAAACTGATGTTTAGCAAGTTCGTGAAGGATCAAATAAATTATAGAAATCTACTTACAAAGATAAAATGCGAAAGTAAAACAAAAGGAGGTAAGAATCCATTATTACCTTCAACTTATTAACAAAACACAATGCACACCTATGTACTAAAGTTTTTAAAAGTAAACCAATCAATCGATGTGGATCAGTAGGAAGGTCTCCTTCCTTACTGATCACCTGCATATCTGAATTCTGCAGTATACGAGTCAGAAAATCCTCTTTTGACATGGGTTTGTTATAAATTCTCGATCGGTGACCATTCACAAGTAGTGGTGTTTGTTGTTCATCAATTATCTTTATCCCGATTGAACCATTATCATAGACAGTCTCAATTTCGTAAGGTCCCATACAACGAGTATTTAACTTTCCTTTGAAGTTCTTGAATCTACTGTCATAAAATAGGGCTCGATCTCCTTGTTGACAATTTTTCTTTTTGAGATACTTGTCATGCCATTTTGTCCTCTGCTCTTGAATGAGGGTGGTTCTTTGAAGTGATTCCTGCCTAATTTCGTCTAGCTCATTAAGCTGCAAGAGTCTTTGTTGCTGGGCTTCATCCAAGTTCATGCCAACTTGTACTGCAATCCTGAAGGTTTTGATCTGGAATTATATGGGGAGAAGCACTTGCTTTCCATACACCAACTCGTAACATGTATGTCCTATTGTATTCCTCTAGGTGATTCTATAAGCCCATAGGGCTTCTAGTAATCTGTCAGCCCAATCCTTGTGGTGTAGATGTACTTTGGTAAGAATGGACTCAATAACTTTGTTGGTAGATTCTACTTGTTCATTTGTCTGTGGATGATAGGGTGTAGATTTCCTGTGTTTGATTTTGTACTGTTCTGTAACAGCTTTGACTAGATTAGAGGTAATTTGAGTCCCCTGATCAATCACAATTTCTCGAGGTACACCAAATCTAGTAAAGATGTCATTAAAAAGGAAATCTACCACTGATTGTTCACTTGCAGCTGGTAAAGCTTTTGCTTCAACCCACTTAGTCACATAGTCAGTACATACAAGTATATACTTTTTCTTTTTAGATGAAGGGTTAATGGGCCCTACAAAATCTAATGCCCATTTCTCGAAAGGCACAATGACTACTTGGGCTTGAAGTGACATTTGGTCTCGTGCAGTAGGCTTACCCATTCGTTGGCATTCATCACAATTTGATACATAGGTTTTAGCATCTTTGAAAATATGAGGCCAATAATAACTAGATTGCAGAACTTTATAAGCGGTTCTCTTGTCTGCGAAGTGTCCTCCACAAGGACCATCATGGCAGGCTTGCAAAATATCATGAATTTCATCTTCCCTTACACATCTCTTGATTACCAAAATCTGGTCCTACTTTGTAGAGACAATCATTGTGCCACATGTAATTTTCACTTAGCTAAATTGCTTTCTATTTTTCTCTAGGAGACAATTTCTAAGGCATCTTCCCTATCATAAGATAGTTAGCTACATCTGCATACCAAGGAGTGAATGTAGAAATAACAAACATTTTTTCATCAGGGAAGTTATCATCTACTGGTGCGTTATCTCCCAGATGAATCATTCTAGATAAGAAATCATCCACAAGATTATCCTTACTCGGTCTATCAATAATATTGATATTAAACTCTTGTAATAATAACAACCATCTTGTAACTCTAGGGTTTGTTACAGGTTTGTTCATTAAGAATGTGATGGCTGAATGATCAGTGTGTACAAAAGCTTGATATCCTGTAATATAGTGTCTAAATTTACTGATAGCATGGACTACAACTAACAATTCTTTTTCTGTGACCGTATAATTAACTTCTACCGGGGACAGATTTTTACTAACAAAGTAAATAACATAAGACATTTGATTTTCCCTTTGTCCAAGAACTCCTCCAAGGGTTGTGTCTGAGGCATCAGTACAGATATGAAAAGGAAGGGACCAATTTGGTCCTCTTAATACAGGGGTGGTTGACAATTTCTGTTTTAGAATCTCAAAAGATACTCAACATTCATCATCCCAATTAAATTCGGTTTCTTTAGATAATAACTTGAATAAAGGGGTAGTTAAGCTTGTAAAATTCGGAATGAATCTTCTATAGTAGCCAGCATACCCTAAAAAGCTGTGAACTTCCTTTTGTGAGGAAGGTATTCTGATTTGTATGATAATATGAATTTTTGCAGGATCAACTCTCATTCCAAAACTAGAGATGTGATGTCCCAAAACAATACCTTCAGTGAGAATCATCTTTGATTTTTCATTACTTAGGGAAAGATTAGTTTCCTTACACCTAATCAAGACTTTTTCTAGACTGGTCAAAGATTCCTAGAAGTCATTTCCATGGACTATAAAGTCATCCATGTAGACTTCTACACAATCGTTGGTCAAGTCAGAGAAAATGGCTAGGACAACCCTTTGAAAAGTAGTTGGGGCATTGCAAAGTCCAAAAGGAAGGACCCTATAAGCATAGGTTCCCCATGGGAAGGTGAAAGTGGTCTTCTCTTGGTCTTCGTGTGCTATTTGTATTTGGTTATAACCACTAAACCCATCTAGGAACGAAAAATACTTCTTTCCGGACAAGGTATCCAACACCTGATCAATAAATGGTAGGGGAAAATAATCCCTATGGGTGGCTTTGTTCAACTCCCTAAATTCTACACATATTCTCCACTTACCATTTTTCTTGGGAACTATGACAAGTGGAGACACCCATTGACTATCTGAAATGGGGTATATGAGATTGGCTTGAAGGAGTTTTTGCAATTCTTCTTTTACAATATCTTTGAGGGATGGATTTATCCTTCGCTGAGGCTATCTAACTGGTCTGATTTGGTCATTAGTGTAAATATGATGTGTGCATGTGTCAGGGTGAATGCCTTTCATGTCTGCATAATCCCATGCAAACACATCAAATTGTCTTTGGAGCATTTCAATTACTTGTGTCTTTTGTTCTGGTTCCAAAGTAGAGTTGATATACAAAGGTTTTCTTGGGCTAATCTCAACAAGTTCAGTACTTTCTTCCTTCTCTAAGGAAGCTGGTGATAAAGTATATAATTGAGTGATATCAGGGTGCCAAGTTTGTTGAAATTCGAAACTAAAAATGTGTGACAATTCTGCAAAGGACCTAGGATATTCAATGCAGTTTGTATCAGCCAAAAATAAACTTAACACTGGTTCCTCTGATTGTTCTTGCATTCCTCTTACTTGTTCAAGTGTTAACAGGGGTTTGATGCAATCATCCTCTCCATAAGGGTTTTCTAGCCAAACAAGTATTTTCTGTGCTGGTTGGGAAGGAGGGAAGAGAACAAGTTTTTGGCTATGTGTGCCATTGGATATAGTCATCTCGCCAGACTGACAACTGATAAAGGCATTTGCTGTGGACAACCAAGGGAGGCCAAGAACCACAGGGTGTCCTGGTTTGGAGGATGATTTAGAGTAGATGACTAGAAAGTGTACTTGATATTCCCAAGAAGCTAGAGTGATTGTGATATCATCTAAACTTCCTGCAGGGCTAATGACTGACTTATCTACCAATTTTATCATGGTTTGGGTTGGTCTCAACTGGTTGATTTGGAGTTTTTGCATAGTGTCAAAATGCATTACATTAATTGCTGCACCCAAATCAGTGAGTGTGTTTGGTAAGGAAATACCATTAATTTCAATAGTGACTACTGGATTCCCAGGGTCATTATATTTATATGGAATTTCAGAAATAAATTCAAATAATTGTCCTACTACCTGAACAAGGGGAGGTTTCTTCTTCTTCCTTCCTGGTTTCTTAATACAAAGATCCCTTATGATTTTGGCATATATGGGGATATCTTTGATGGCTTGCAACAGAGGTATTTTTATACATACATTTCACAACTCATCCTCTATATATTTGAGCAAGGGTGGGTCAAGTTTCTTCACTAATAGTCTTTCAGGGTAGGGTGGAAGATTAACTTGTTGAGATACTCCTACGAACTGAGAAGTGATTGGAATAGGAGGGGAAGTCTCTTCTTCTATAGGGGTGGTTTGAGTGTTTTCTTCCTCAGAATGATTATCATTTTCTTCCTGAATTACTACTCCAGGATTTGATTGATTTACAACTTTCCCTGATCGTAGTTGAATTTCAAAGGTGGGAAAGGTTTGAACTTCTGCATTCTGCATAGGGTGGGTGGATCGATTATTGGGGTTAGGGATTGGTTGGGCATGGATTGTTGTTGGTCTAGGAGGGTTGTGGGAAGCTTGGTTTTGTGGTTGTTGATTGGCATTTATAGGTACTTGCTATTGTTGGTTAGGGTTCAAGGGGACTGTAAATTGCCGTTGTATAGGAGGTGGAAGTAAAGATTGTATTTGTGGTGGGTTAAATCCAAGTAGTAATTTGGAAATGTTTGCAGGATACTGTGGATATGTAGGGTAAGAGGGATTCCCATACATAGGCCCCCTCCAACCTTGTTGACAAGGTTGAGTTTGAGCTTGTTGAGGTCTCCATTGTGGATAGGACATTGGGGGAGGACCCCATTGTTGTTGTTGATACTGTGCATTAGGGTCATAAAATGCATTGGGGTTTTGTGCTCTCCAAGGTCTTTTGGAAGGGTATGATTGTTCTTGTGAGACTCCTCCCCTATACATGGCTTGTAGCTCAAGCAAAGTTGGACACTCAGATGTGGGGTGCTCTAGAGTACACAGGCCGCATATTTCTATGAGATTTAATGGGCATTCTTTCTCACCGTGCTTCTTTCGACATCTAGGACAAAAAATTGCTAAAACAACCTCTTCTTCTTGTTTCTTTTCCAGTTTTAGTGTATCTAATTGGTTACTGATTGTGCTCAATATGTCTATTTTAAAGTTCTCCAATAAGTTTCCTAACTCAATTCTGGTGATAGTCCCTGAACTTTGTTTTGCATTTCTGCTAAAAGAATCTCTTGGTGCTTTGCATGTTTTAGCTTGTCCTCTTAAGTATCTCTACAGTAATCTGTAATCTCTGCAAAAGGCTTTTGGTGCACATCTCCTGAACTTAACAAGTTTAAAACTTCTATGCAGTCATCTCTAACACCTTTCAAAAATATAGTTCTTACTACAACCGGGTCTGTGGTGAATAATTTTGATTTCTGATAGTTGTATAAGAACCTTTCTAAGTAGTCTTCGGGGCTTTCATCTTCTGTTTGCTTCATTTTAAAAATGTCATTTTTAGCATTATCCTTACAATAGTCTTGGTATTTTCGTAAAAATGTGTCTTTCATCTGATCCCAAGAGAGAATTGTATTTTCTCCTAAGCTCATGAACCATCTTAAGGCTGAATCTTTCATTGTGGTAGGGAAGAGCTTAAGTTTCTGGGCATCGTCTGAGTAGTTATAGATTCTACATAATATATCAAACTCGAATAAAAATAAGTCTGGATCTTTAGTTGACATACCTCTGAAAGTGGGTAACGATGATAGTGGGATGTTTTTCATGCTGATGTTTCTGGAAATATCCAAGATTGGAAACCCAAAGGTCTCAGTTTCAGTGGTTGCATTTCCTTCTTCTTCTGCCATTTCGTTAGGTGTTCCTCCTCCATTGATGGATGGTTCGGAAACTGGATTTTGTGTGTCTCCTAAACGTTCAATTCCTTTAGCAGACTCATGTTCTGTTTGCCCCAATGTTGATTCTTATGTTTTAGGTTCTTCTTCTGGAGCCTCACTGGATCCCCTTGAACTTTCTCCTGGTGGAATTTTTCCTGCACGAGTGTCAGTTGGATTAGNTTTTGAATCTTTAGAGTTTACAAATCTACCCTTATTATCTCTATATCTATGCATAAAATGGAAATTTGACTCTTAACTGAATTGAAATCCTAATTCTATCTAGAAGGTAAGAAGGCAACCTGGATTCGGAGAACCACACTCTAGTGGTCGCGTGGCTCTTCACTCACGTCTTAAACGTTTTATCCTCCTCCCTCAAGCAACGTTTAAAATCATTCAAAAACTATGCAAACAATCTAAGCTAAAAACCACTTCCTACTGTTTGCAACTCCCTGACAACGACTCCAAAATGTTGTGCTACTTATATGATTAGTATAATGCACTCATTAATTATCATTCTGGGATTCGTAATCAACAGAGTTACAAGACACCAGTAAGAAAGGTAATTCTAATGTCATGAGTATAGAACTATTATAGATTATGCATGCTGGAAACAAAGCAAACTAGCAAACCAAAACACACTTTGGTTGTCTTTCACAGAGAGGCTATCTACTCCATTATGGCACATGCAAGTATGAGATGGAGTTCTTTGATAGATCAACTCTGTTATCTGACCCAAATAGCTAACTATGAAATCACACTTATGAAAGGGAAATCACACATCAATCATCAAGACATGGCATGGGTAGTTCAATAGTCAATATACTGAGTACGTTGTGGTTCACAATGTGTTGTCGTGAACTTCACTAGTTCTCTTTCAAATATGTCTAACTACTGTTGCCAACATTCATGTCCATGAAACAAAATCAAATTCATAAAAACAGAAACAGAGCATATGCAAAACAGAGTAAGTAAAGATCTCTAAGCAATCATATAATCGAAACCCTAAACTGAACTATACTACTATCATCTGAAAGGATCAAAGTTTCAGCTAGTCTAACATTTATACTATTGAAATCAACTACTAACACTAATCTATAAGGATGCTGACCTTTGTTGGGCGGTGGGCCCTTGCCGCTTCAACAGGTCAGCAACTGGAGTCTATAGTAAGTTGTCCTTCAATCCACACATCACTCTTTACTCAAATCTCAAAACATGAAATTAAACTATACTAACAACTCAACTCACATTCATTCGTAAATGATCAAGACATGGAGA
>ML780308.1:1172312-1192948 GCA_009831015.1 Picea engelmannii
TTAGCATTATCCTTACAATAGTCTTGGTATTTCCGTAAAAATGTGTCTTTCATCTGATCCCAAGAGAGAATTGTATTTTCTCCTAAGCTCATGAACCATCTTAAGGCTGAATCTTTCATTGTGGCAGGGAAGAGCTTAAGTTTCTGGGCATCGTCTGAGTAGTTATAACTTCTACATAATATATCAAACTCGAATAAAAATAAGTCTGGATCTTTAGTTGACATACCTCTGAAAGTGGGTAACGATGATAGTGGGATGTTTTTCATGCTGATGTTTATGGAAATGTCCAAGATTGGAAACCCAAAGGTCTTAGTTTCAATGGTTTCATTTCCTTCTTCTTCTACCATTTCGTTAGGTGTTCCTCTTCCACTGATGGATGGTTCAGAAACTGGATTTTGTGTGTCTCCTAAACGTTCAGTTCCTTTAGCAGACTCACGTTCTGTTTGCCCCAATGTTGATTCTTATGTTTTAGGTTCTTCTTCTGGAGCCTCACTGGATCCCCTTGAACTTTCTCCTGGTGGAATTTTTCCTGCACGAGTGTCAACTGGATTAGTGGGGGGGGGGACGGGGGGTTGTTTTTGAATCTTTAGAGATTACAAATCTACCCTTATTATCTCTATATCTATGCATAAAATGGAAATTTGATTCTTAATTGAATTGAAATCCTAATTCTATCTAGAAGGTAAGAAGGCAACCTGGCTTCAGAGAACCGCACTCTAGTGGTCGCATGGCTCTTCACTCACGTCTTAAACGTTTTATCCTCCTCCCTCAAGCAGCCTTTAAAATCATTCAAAAACTATGCAAACAATCTAAGCTAAAAATCACTTCCTACCGTTTACAACTCCCTGACAATGACGCCAAAATGTTGTGATACTTATATGATTAGTATAATGCACTCATTAATTATCATTATAGGATTCGTAATCAACAGAGTTACAAGACACCAGTAAGAAAGGTAATTCTAATGTCATGAGTATAGAACTATTCTAGATTATGCATGCTGGAAACAAAGCAAAGTAGCAAACCAAAACACACTTTGGTTGTCTTTCACAGAGATGCCATCTACTCCATTATGGCACATGCAAGTATGAGATGGAGTTCTTTGATAGATCAACTCTGTTATCTGACCCAAACAACTAACTATGCAATCACACTTATGAAAGGGAAATCACACATCAATCATCAAGACATAGCATGGGTAGTTCAATAGTCAATATACTGAGTACGTTGTGGTTCACAATGTGTTGTTGTGAACTTCACTAGTTCTCCTTCAAATATGTCTAATTACTGTTGCCAACATTCATGTCCATGAAACAAAATCAAATTCATAAAAACATAAACATAGCATATGAAAAACAGAGTAAGTAAAGATCTCTAAGCAATCATATAATCGAAACCCTAAACTGAACTATACTACTATCATCTGAAATGATCAAAGCTTCAGCTAGTCTAACATTTATACTATTGAAATCAACTACTAACACTAATCTATAAGGATGTTGACCTTTGTTGGGTGGTGGGCCCTTGTCGCTTCAACAGGTCAGCAACTGGAGTCTATAGTAAGTTGTCCTTCAATCCACACATCACTCTTTACTCAAATCTCAAAACATGAAATTAAACTATACTAACAACTCAACTCACATTCATTCGTAAATGATCAAGACATGGAGATAAATGACATCTTTCTATTAAACTTCAACTCAGGATATGTTCTCCAATATGTAACGCTGCTTCACATGCTGTGTTATGCTATATCTCTACTACCTCCACCATCCTTGCCATGACTATTTAAATAGTCTTAGTTGTGAAACACAAGGAGGTGAAATCTTTAGCAGATCAGTGAATTGTCAAATTTATATATTCGGTTACATATGTTAAGCTTCATCCTCATGACAGGAAGTGTATGAGGATGAAGCAATAAACAAACTATCTTAACATAGCCTTGCTAGAGCTTTGGTGATTCAACAAACATCCAACAATTATCTTGGGCACGATCTGGAGCTAAACTTGGTATATTCTGCTTCCTGTGTTGGTACCGGATTGTGACAGGTGAGATTCGGTAAATGGTACCAGATCCGAACAACATGCAAGTGGTTGGTACCAGACTAGAACAGTCTGCGGCCCGTTGGTACCGGATCGCGACAGTGAATGGTTCGGTACCAGATCTAAATGGAAGGTGTGCTTGGTACTGGATTCAGACAGTGGCAATCTGGCGCATAAGTACTGGATGGCTGAGATGATACAGAAATGATGGACTCATTTAGAGGTCAAAGGTTACACGTGGTAATTTAAAATATTAGTACATGAAACATTTAGTCTCCTAGCTCAATAAACCACAAAATACATGAATTCAATTATACTTTACCTTATGACCTCATAAATGGCTAATGGTAGTGTTCTTTGTCAATTATCCAAGCTTAGGTAGGCCAAAAAAATATAAATGAGGAGTATAATAAAGTAGTGAGGATGTCAATTTAGAGGCTCAACAATGAGTCACTATCTTTCTATTATAAATTATATAAAGCTATGGCTATCCTCATTACTAATTAATAACTAAATTACAAACTTTCAAAAAAAAAATTAATAATAATAATAATAATAATAATAAAGTTAAAAATAAATAAAATTAATAATAATAATAATAATAAAGTTTTTCTAAATAAATGCTATAACAATCCATAAAAATCACAAGTAACTTTATCAATATATTTAAACCCAGTTAAAAAAAATATGCCCAATTTGATCAATATATTCAAATCTGGGTAAAAAAAATGGTGCGTAATTTGTAAGAATGAGTCACTAGCTTTCTATTATAAATTATATGGACCAGGGTGTAGTTCTATAGGAAAACGTAACTTATGAATTGTGTTGTGCAATTAAGTTCTCTTGTGGACCATTTTGGATAACTCGATACATTCGGTCTTATGATAAAGAGATATATTGGGTTCTTATGATGAAGAGATTATCTCAGTTATCATGGTGCTATTGAGTATTCAACAAAACAATACTATAAAGTTGTCATTTTCATTTATTTTAAAAATGATATTTACTGTTTATTTGTTTGGAAAGTGCAATGCTTATTCATCTTCTATTTTATCTATTACAATCAATACTTTTTCTGTCAATAATCATCACCATGGGAGAAAAAGGATTGTAAGAAAAGATTAAGAAGTGACAAAATAACTATTACAATCAATGCCTTTTTCTTGCAATAATCACCCTAGAAGAAAAAGGATTGTAAGAGAAGATTAAGAAGTGACAAAATAAGAAACATGGAAATGAGTGTGTTTCTTATTTGGTGTAAAAGTTGGCATGTCCTTTATCTACCCTTTACTTTACTTTTTAAATGTTGATGATGAAGTGTTACATGTTTTATAAGATTTTTTTAAATCAATTTTGCAAACTAAAAAGCATTTTTTTTTAGTGTATTGATATTTTCAAATTTTATTTCCTTGTAAAGATGTGAAAGTACTCATTAAAAAAAATCAATTAAGTGTAGAGTTGATTGAATTATTGAATGTATTATTATACTAATATTTAAAATTATTTTTTCAATTTAAGTAATTTAATGTTAATAAAATGATTATACATAAAAAAAAAAAAAAAAAGTATCAGAGCATTCTAAACATTTTATTTTTTGGATTTTTTTTTCACAATTATTATTAGAATCTAATTATGTAATTGTTGATCCAATTGCAAATTTTTGTTGCTTAAATTGCATTTTTTAATGTATAAATTGATTCATCACCTTGAAAAATCTCTATTGCATCGAGATTGTGTAATCTCAACAAGTAATATCTGTAATTCTAGTAATTCTTCTAAATTTTTGGTCGGATTTTTGGAAAAACTGGTTAGAAAAATGTTTCTAGAAAAAGGTTAAAAAAGTAGAATGTCCATATTACACAGAAAGTATCTCACTACGCTTGTGTGATACGAGTCCATGAAGTGATTTGATTTTGATTTTGTTGCATCTTGATCACTAGTAGTTTGGCAACTCAACTGCATTTCAACCTGACAAAATGGACTTTGTCAAAATATGAAAGATTATTATAGTCAAAACAAGCCTCCATGTCTAAGATCCAATTATCAGGGACATCTAGATCATGATTGTGATCATGAGACTATATGTCATATTTGGTTGTTCTCGAGTCATAATAAATAAAAATATGTCTTTGTGTCCTTGTTCATACATGGAGAATATAGCTAGCTCAAAACTCTATTATATTTGAAGATAAGGATACCATATCATTGAAATGCGTTATCCAAAGCTTGAACATCCTCTATGATTGTCTTCAATATAAAGAAGGATGCATCTCAAAGAACTCCTCTGAAGAAGAAATAAATAAATAATTGTCATGAGATTTTTTTGTTGGAGCCTCCCAAGGATCCCCCCTAAAGGTAGGGCTAGAGGAATTTTACATCTCTCCCCCACTCATAGTATCTCTTTTAAGGCTAGACTAGGCAGTGGCACAAATAACTTTTGTGAGCTTATGGCTCTAAAACTTGTCTTAATGCTAGCTCAAGAAAATGGAGTTTCTCAAGTCCAAATTTATGGAGACTATTTGCTTATGATTTAATGGATGAAAGGGGAATTCAATTTGCACAACTTCACACTACAACCTATTTTCATTACATCCTACTTCTAAAATAATCCTTCTCTCACATTTCTTCACATGTTTACATGGACATGAACTATGAAGTAGACATGCTATCTAAGGATGGAGTTGCACTGGAAAATGGGATCTGGAAGATCACTGACATCACTCTTACACACTCCTTTGAACATCTTCATGTTCCTTAGTTCTAAGTTTTTCTTGCTTACTTTAGAGCTCTATGATCAAGGTATCTCCATGGAAAGATTCACTGAGTACCTTCAGGAAGACCTATTGAACTTTTTTAATGTATAAAGATGACTATATATATTTTTTAATTTTGATGAGAATTGTATACGATGTTTTCATTGGTATAGGTTATAGTCTAGGATATCATTTTTGAGACATAAATTTGGATCTTCAGATGATAGTTTTTTGACTAAAGCTACATGCCTCTAAAGACAGACTTGAATGTTACTCAACATCTACTACTGTAATTTTGTTTACATATATAAAATTGCTAGATTTTTTCCATGGAAAAAAAATAGAAATACTTTGTTCTTATGTCACTTAGTAGTCAACAATGTTGGTTGGATTAGTGACTTTCTCTACAAGACGATCAAGACTCCTGGCACACTTGATGAAGTAATGAAAATTATTAGAGATACCACGCATAATTAGAGATATTACATCGTATTACATCTTTACACTTAGGAAAATGAGAAAATTCAAATTAGCACACATTTTATCAAATGGAGTGTTTCCTTTCATGGTTGCAGATTTTAATAACATAATGTGAATTAAAGTCAATACAATGGATATCACATATACATATAAATTACTCATTGAGATCAAATTTCTCTATCAAAGATGTACAAATTAATCTACTCAAATGAAACCATTTTTCTCAAAAAATGGCATTTAGGGCATATTACATCACTTGTATTCAGATCATTAGCTCTTCCACTAGGAATCGTGATAGTTTACACATTTATACTAGCATACCCACGAAACATGGGAAATGGAACATCAAAGTGATTTGGGGTGGTCATGTTGTTTAAAAATCATGGAAATTTGTTTTCGTATGGAAAATGAATACTTATCAAGGTCAATCTTCATCCCACACCTTGCAAAATATTTTCAACGATCTTGTAAATCTAAATCCAAATAACTCAGTTGCATGCCCACATGCAATAATCACATATATGTGACCACAACTTTTCTAGAGATAAATAGAAGAGGAAGAAGAGGCAACGATTAATAGGGTGAAGAGATGATGATGGAGAAAAACCATATGATGGAATAGAGACCAATCAATAGATGACACGTGGCAATTTGTAGGACAAAACATAAACCAAACATCAAATGACCTGTGACGGTGTTTAAGAGGCTCGAGACAGATGGCAAAACTTATCAACCCCAATTGTTGTTTCTAATAGAGGTTTCAAGAACAATGAAATGATGATATATAAAGAGAATCTTCCAAGGAATATTGGAGTTTGAGGAAATGAAATGTTGTTTCTATGTATTAGGACATTTTCGAGTAATAAATGCAATTCTTGGAAATCAGATGAGATCCATAGTTCAAAGTGCACGAGAAGGTCATCAATTCAATAAATTATGCAAATAATGACTCATTAACTTCCAATTAAAAAAAATGAATATTTTGATTTATTTGATTATTTGTAATGTTAAAACTTTATAATATAATAATGTTCAATATTATTAAGCTATTGTTAATATTACATCTTATTCATTATATACTTTACTTATACTCAAGTAATATAATACACCAATGTAACTAAATATATATTTTAAAATCTAAAATTTAAGAATACAAAGAATAAATATAAAATTCTATATGAAAATTATATATTAACTTAGTATACTTTATTATTATTTTATAATGCATAAAATTCCAACTAACAAGTTTTAAGTAATGTATATATATACTGCTTTACTTTACTTTCATATTTATATAGTATAAAAATGTATCATCATTTTAAAAAAACACTATCATCATAAGGGATGAAATTATGATAAAAATTCTTTAGAACTAAGGCTTTGCATTCCAATAAAGTTCACAAAGATTTCTTTTTTATACGTTGCATACAAACAATGAAGGGCTAAGGGAAACCGCCCCCCCCTCCCCCCCAAAAAAAATGATATTGTAAACATTATCATTAAGAATTATATATATATTGTAAATAAAAGAGGATCTTTGTATTAATAATATCGATAAGTTATACAATGTTAAGTGTGAGTTACCTATTCTATCATAAAAGGGAAATCAGAATATGTGATTCTTAGATGCTCTGAGTTTGATACATAATTATATGAATTGAAATTGTTTGAACAAAATTGACTTAACAAAATTGTACATCCTAGCTGCATGCACAAAACTATATGGACAATATTTGAGTGGCCTCTAGAATCAATGATGAACAGAATTGCATGCACAGTGTATGGGAAAATTGTATGTCCATCTAGTCTGCTACTAGAGTAAACTGAAAATTTAAGCCTGCAACTAGAATGAACACATAACAATAACCTGGAGACTTTACTCCATTGACGAGCCTGGTTGTCCATGGATGTTGTAAACAGGGGTGAACCGCTAGCCGCATGTTGAGCATCGAGTCCGCGCAGGAGCGTTGAACAAAATGTTCATTCTTTGGCTGAGGATGCGCTGAGAGTGTATCTGATCCTCTGTTTTTACCAGATTTCAAAGATAAGTTGAAGGTGCTCCTCCGTAAGATGATTTGCAAATTATTGAGGTTGATCCTCTTCATTTTCCTCCCCAGCAACCACTATATTTTCCTCACCGATATAATAAAATATATATTATCTTTATGTTTATTATTGCATATTTTAATATATATCATTAAATATATAATATTTTTTAATATTTAATATAAAAAAATTATAAAAATGTTATTTTCATTAAATATTTTTAATTAATATCAATATTATCAATTTTTTATTTTTATTTTATAAAAAAACAATTCCATCACCAAGTTAATTAACTATTCATTGGTTATGTCCCACCAAGTTAATTATCTATTCATTGGTTATTTCCTTGGGACATAGAAACTTGCACTCTTCAAAAGATTGAATTGCTTCTTTTTACATCATGTTATGTGGTTAGACAGATTTCATAATGATGTTATGTGGTTAGACAGATTTCATAATGAGCCTTTAAATTTCTTATTCAAAGCATTAATTACCAACATGAAATCCCCTTCTTGAAATTATCCTCTTTTATTTGTACTCTTATCCGAAAACTTATAATAGATTTCAAGAGATGACACTTTATGAGTATGAGACATGAAACCCCCTTCTTGAAATTATCCGCTTTTATTTGTACTCTTATCCGAAAACTTATAATAGATTTCAAGAGATGACACTTTATGAGTATGAGAGATTGGATTGGATTTTTAATAAACTCATTGTGGGAACATGGTTTTTCAGTTTTGCTTATGCCATGAAATGCAAAATTAAAGGTGTAGGTGACAATTAAGTGATTCATGGTATAAATATACCTTTTTCTAATATATTTAGAGATGTATTTTAAAAATAATTTAAATTTAAAGTGTTATACATGTTTGATGCATTTTATGTAAGGGTATTTTTTTTTAAATTGGCATTATCATTAGAATGGAACTTTATGAAGATGATACTAACAACGTAAGAGAATTTGGATTATTATTTATCCATATCCTCTTACCGATTTTTATGAAGATGATATTAACAACATAAGATTAATAAGAATTTGGATTATTATTTATCCATATCCTCTCACTGATTTATGGTATAAATATAATTTCTAATAATAATAAATATATTAGAGATTTAATTTTGTTTTAAGATACATATATGTATTTTTGTTTTCAAAAACATATGTGAAACTTTAAAGGAGATGGAAACTCCTTGTCGTTGAGGGTTTAAGCTGAGAAATCAGAGAAGTAAAGAACACGGGTCTTTTTCAGGGTATTAACATTGTTGGAGACTTAAGCATTACACATTTGCTCTTTGTCGACGATGTGCTTATTTTCTGCAATGGTCAGATGGGGGATGCAAATAAGATTTCTATTATAGTAGACTAGTTTAGGAAAGCTACATGGATGCAAATAAACGAACATAAATCCACCATTTCGACAAATGCCATGTCTGAATAGGAAGTAGAGTACTATAGATCATCCTTTGCCTATGAACAAAGGCCCTTTGAAGAAGGTTTGAAATATTTGGGCTTTCGATTAAAACCAAATAGTTACAAAAAGGAAGATTGGGCCTGGATTATAACAAAGCTAGAAAAAAGATTAAAGGGGTGGATCTGCCACTAGTTATCTAGAGTTGGGAGACTCGTTCTCGTTAAATCAGTTCTGGAAGCCATCCCTATTTATTGGATGTCTTTGGCATGGATCCCCAAAGGAACTTTAGAAAGGCTAAGAAGATTATGTTCAAAGTTCCTGTGGGTTGGGTCTAAAGAAAATTTTGTATTACCATGGGTAAAATGGAGTGTGTTGGCTGCCCCTAAACAGTTGAGGGGCTGGGGTTTAAAAATATCATCTCTTTTCAAAAACCCTGACTACAAAAATAGGTTGGATACTTCTAAAAACCTCAAGCCTATGGACATGCTTAATCACCCAAAAGTACATATACATGGCCTCAATTGATGAGTGGATCAGATCCCCAATCAATAACTCTAAAAAATGTTCGATAATATAGACAACCACCCATAAATCTTTTCATGTGATAGAAGATGGTTTGTCTTGGAAGATAGGCAAAGGAAACAAATTTAGAATTGGATTGGATCCTTGGACAATTAGTAATAATATACATCTTCTTCCGCGGGTTCTGGTAGAAAGGTTGCATCTGCAAGGATTCTTTCATCTATCTCAGGTAGGGGATCCTGCTTCCACTACTATCTAGAGACAGGGTTGGTTGTCTATTGATCAACTAGGCCTAGATGGGGAAATGGTTGTTGCTTGGTCATATTTCATTAATGGACTGAGAGAAGACCATATTAGGATAACTATTAGAGAAGATGAACTCATTTGGCAACACTCCCCTTTTGGGTGCTACACTCTGAAAGCTGGATACACTTTGATTAATGTAGAACATATGCAAATGGATTTGATTTGGTGGTGGAAGGAGGTTTGGAATATCAAAGCTCCCCTAAAGGAAAATAAAATTATTTGGTGCATATTGAAGAGGAAAGTGTCATCTTGGGAAAAAATGAGAATTAGGAATTTAGAAGGGCCCGAATGGTGTAGTTTATGTAAAAACAAGGAAGAAACTTTATTACATCGTTTTTTGGAATGCCCCTTTACAAAATTTGTTTGGAAGGAGGCTTCAATCTGCCTCAATCATGATTACTCTTGGCAGGGGCCCTCAATCGAGGATGCTTGGAGAACCTGGTTAGACTCAAGGGAAAATGCAAACATCAAAGCCCTTCCTTCCCTCATTGTGTGGGGAGTATGGTTAGCCAGAAATGTGACCATTTAAATTTTTTTTATTGCCAACCCTATCTAGGTGGCGATTCATTGTCTTGACACCTTATCCTTTCCCCCCCAGAAGAAGAAATGTCCTCCTCCAAGGGTGATTCATGTGGAGGAAGTTGACAAATCAAGGCCTTGGGCCTTCTTTGATGGGGCTGCCTTGACAGATGATCAAAAGTGTGAAGGAGGGGCAATCCTTTTCTTATCAGATCCACATTCTTTCTTACTTAAATTAGGTCTTGGGCCCGACTCAAATACCTTTTCAGAACTAATGGCCATAAAATTCTTGATAAATTTGGCTAAAGAAAAAGGAGTCTCTTCTCTATAGATATTTGGAGATTCCATGCTAATTGTAAACTGGATGAACAAGATTCAAAAGTGCCATAATGACAAACTTAGCCCTTTGGTGGAAGAAGTTCTAAGCTCCCTTGACTCTTTTAACCATCTCTCTATTAAACATCTTTACAGGGAAAGGAACGAGAGGGCTGATAAAATCTCTAAAGAGAGTCTTCAATTGGATGTTGGGCAATGGTCAGTAGAGGAATTACTGGAGGGATCCTCTTTGGGGGTCCAAATCAGATCTTTTATGTAATCCGTAGACATATTTTCCTGCAGTCTTGGTTTTTGTGGGGAAAATTCAGAATATATGCGATAGAAGTTTTAAGTTTTTGAAGTCTAACTGGCGCTTCACAGTTTTCATTTGGGCTTTGTATTATGATGGTATAAAACTTGTACATGCCTATAGTTTGATATTGGCAGATTAAGTTGTGTTCAATTCTCTTTTTGAGTTTTTGTATTGGGATTTATTCAAGGGTTTCTTCCCTTTTATTTTTGGCTCTAATAAAGGCCGATTATGATGTAAATATTCCTAATCAATTATATAAAATGTTCATCTTTTTTTCATGAAGAAAAAAAGAGAGGAGAAGGTAGCCAACATACTCACACAACAATAAAGTGTGAACAAAATGCCTTCGTCAACATATATGTATGTGCATGTGTATACAATTAAGTCAATTTTGGATTATAATATACTTGTGGCATAAACAATCAGGGCCTTCTTACAGGAATTAAATACAGTAGATGAAGGGAAGTAAAAAACACCTAACACTTAAAGCATGTCAAAATTCAATTCTATTCATGACAAAATTAATTGTTTGCCAATGCAAAATTTACGAAGAGAATGAAATTTTAAGTACTCAATAATTGTCTTAGAAAGCGAGGAACTGAGCTTCTACTCCGTCAATTGTGAAAAGGATAGCTAAAGGCCACTATGTTGGTAGTGAAAAAGACTCTTAAATGCTTGACGAAGTTCAAGTCCACCAAAAAACATAAAAGAAGGGAACTTTACATCAAAAATATAAATGGGTGAATCTTTTTTCATGTAAATAATAATAATAAAAAATCGTATTTGAAAGAATTTTATGCCTCACTACTCTGTGTGTGTCACCACCACCAAAACACTAGTCAAAATACAAGACAAATGTATTCAGGTATCAATTTTTATGGAATTGGCATTAAGAATCATGTTTGTTCTAGTAATGACATGGTTGCATTTTCTTAAGGTGGGGGAGGAGGAGCACCTATCTTCAGTAGTGGCAGATACAATCCTGGAGATGGAGATGGAGATGGAGATGGTGAGGTGCATAGGAAGATCATGGAGCTAGAGGCTCCACCTGTTACCTTTGCCTAAAGACAGAGGTGCAATGGGCATCAATCTCAGTATTATACATAGTATATACTAAGGAAGACACGTGGAGGGAGAATATTTGTTAATTATCGACAGACAAATGGCAGGTTTTGATATGACCTCGATAAAAAACAGAGGGAAAAAGGGAACCATCCCCTTAAAAATGTCTTTGGTGTAATAAACGTACCCCCAAAGTCAGGGAAAGGGAATGATGACGTGAATCAGGGTGATTATGTCATTCAAAGATCCAACGATTTGTCTTTTTGATGAAAATGAATACTTCCAAAAGTCTTCTAGCGACGATAAATGTGAATGTGCATGTACTATGGAAGGTTGTGATTCGGGAGGTCTTGATATGCCCGTTCATCGTTAATTCAACCCCAATAGTGTTTTTAATGGAGCTTTCAAGAACAATACAATGGTGATATATAAATAGAATCTTCCAAGGACTATTGGGGTAGGAGGAAATCGAGGGTCATTATGTATCATGACATTTTCATGGGTCACTGATACAATTCAATTAGAGGTTGGAAACTATCAATTCAAATGAGCCCCATAGTCCAAAGTGCGTGAGAGAGTCACCGCTTCAACAATTTGCAGTTGTAATGACTAATTGACTACCAATGACAAGTTCTTAAGAATGGAGTTCCATCTAAAGTATGTATGAAATTCACCCATAGAAGGATGAGAAAAAACCTTTCAATTGAGATGACTATTGAAGCACCAAATCTCTCAACTATTATCCACATGATTTCTCATTGTAATCAACATATCCACACAATTTCATTTAGAATATTCAAGACACGAACAATTGAATGTTTTATTGCCTCTTCTATTTGGGTTATATAATTATGAAGATAACATGAGAAGAAATGGTATGGAGAGAAAACATAATGTGGAAAATAACAAACATTGATAATAAAACATCTAATGATGAGTTTGAAGAGCATCATATAATCCCATTAACAAATATTATTGGAAGTTACAAAAGTATATTTTAATTGAAATTAATATAACATTGTTCATTGACTATGGAGTTATATCCTTTATCAAATATCATTTGGTTGTTCACCGTGATGATTCTCACCGATCTAACCACATTGATTTCCCATACTCCAACATTTGACAATGAGGATTTGTTTACGTAACCCATACTACAACATACAAAAAAGGAAAACTATAATATTCGAATAGTTAAATGATATGCTCTAGAGTGGGTTATTCCAAAAACTAAATTTCAATGATATTAACATAGATCTGTATATACCCAAAAAAAAATAGTGAGTGGTTAGTATCTAAATATTTTCCAATGGTGGAGAATTTCAATGTATGTCAAGAGGTATTTTGTGTACATGGTTTGGCCTTTGCAGGCCATTATTTCAAGAATGAAAGAAAATGGTGACATGAATAAAGAGAGAATAATTTAAAGAAAATCCAAACCAAGGTTCACATTTGTAGAGATGAATCTATTGAATAGATTCTTATTCAAATTTATCGCCCTGCACTTTGTTCTTCAAGTAAAATACCATGTTTTTCTCATTGGAGGGAAAATAATATGAGGCTAGGAAGGCATGGAGTCTCACTCATGGTCCTTTTCATCTCAAGTACTATGTATACAATTGCTACTGCATGGGATTCAAAAACTGGGTGGCCTATGTGTCGGTGAAGCAATTATTCAAAGAAAATAATAGCTAAGCACATGTTGTTAGGAGGAGAAATGAACCTCGAACCTCGATGATATGTTGTTGAGATAAAGAAGGGAAGACACCAACTCTATCTCCAACATCGTAGTTCTCATCTTCGCCCTTGACCTTGGCCTGCTACCCATCCAGTTCATACCACTCATAAATATAAACCCAGAAATAACCAAATGGAGACTTCAATGTGTTGATAGCCCGAACACATGTGGAAATAAGCTTCTACATCTCCCATAGGTTAAGAACATGTTGATTCTTGTGATTGAAGCTTAGTTGTGGCACAAGAACCATCATGAGATCATATATCCTTCCTATTTCCATCCCTGGAGGCTATCAGAGATAGAGTGGTGGCAAAAGAGAATGAGATCGAAGAGGAGACAAATACTCTTCTCCTTTCCAGACACCGCTAGGCCTAGACTCGATAAGGCCTCAATCAGAGGCCACATCTTCAAGCAATGCTCCTCGTCTCCACACTATAATATGTTGAGATGCCAGCAAGGATCGAGCATATGCCACAACCTCGACAAATTGATGAGACTGTTCGCCGAGTCTATGTTCTACTTACAACCCTAGGGGATTCCTTCATGCGACATTCTATTTTTGACTCCATGCTTGCAAGTTGCATCTTAGTTTTTTTCACAAAGCATTCGACTTACACACAATGCAAATGACATTTCAACCTTTTTTAGGGACTCAATAGAGTTTTATATTGACTTTCATATTAACATGGCACTACACACGCAACTAAATCCACCTATCAAAAAAGATAACCAACTTTTATTTTTGTTTTTACTTCTATCATAACACTTTCTAATATACATAATGATTAACTACTAACAAATAAAAAATCGTATTAATTATCTTTAATTTTTTTTTATAATAAACCAATAATTATAATTATAATAAAAGAGTTACAAATAAATACTCATCCTAAAAAACAACCTTTTTTAACATTACATGCTTTATCACAATATCCATTAGAAAATATAATTTTAATAAATCCTTCCTTTTTATCAAATCCTATAACATGTTCCTCTTAAGATGCATGTGAAAATAGACCCAAGATTAGTTTCCTATAACATGTTCCTATGTTCCTCTTAGGATGCATGTGAAAATAAACCCAAAGTTAATTTCCTATAACGTGTTCCTCTTAGGATGCATGTGAGACTAGAACCAAGGTTAGTTAGGTTAATTGTTCACGCACTTTGACCATCAATGAACCTAAAAGGTCCATCTATACATTGTTTCAATTTGATTATTAATCAACCGAAAAGGTCCATCTACACATTGTTTACCTATGATATATATAACATTATAACATTGGTGATGGAACATTGAATTTATTCTAAAATCAAATAAAATAGTAAAAGGTGAATTCAAATATGAATATTTAGTAAAATTTTGTTTTTTATTCATGTGAAGAATTATCAAACCAAAGAATAGCAAAAGGTGAAATTTTGTTTTTTATTCATGTGAAGAATTATCAAACCAAAGAATAGCAAAAGGTGAATTTATATATGATTTTTTTTGTAAAGTTTGAATTAGAATTATTATAACTCTACATTCTTATTACAATTTTATTAAAAAAATTAAATCAATAACACGCAAGAAAAAAAGAAGTGAAAGTTGAATTCATCTATAAATATTTAGAGAAATTTAAATTGTAAATCAAATTTCATTCAATCAAAATATTTGTAAATTGTAAATTAAAAAAATTAAATCAATAACACACAAGAAAAAAAGAAGTGAAAGTTGAATTCATCTATAAATATTTAGAGAAATTTAAATTGTAAATCAAATATCATTCAATTAAATTATTTGTAAACCAGTTTAGGTATAAAACCTCAAGGGCCATATTATTCATTATCCCATTCGATTGTTTGTTTACAGACCATCTCATTATTTCCTTAAATTGTTTTTTAATATTGAATATTTCATTGATTTGTTTTCAGAACTGCCAGCCATGGGATGGTTGGCATTAGAGAGCTGATCAGGTTTTAGAGTCTCCACAATCTACCCGTCGACCAACAGAAAGACACGTCGGCGATTCTCTGAAATCTGTTTGACGCTGTGGGAGACCATGATAATTGTCATTCCCTTGCCCCTTTTTAACTTCCCGATCAACTCCTCGATGTGCTGAGTCGAGATGGGATCCAGAGCGCTCGTCGGCTCGTCCAGCAGCAGCAGCACCTATTTCTCACAACGAACACCACCAAATTTAGATTAATAACTGACAACAAAAAAATCTCCTCCTCCAAGTTACAAAAAAAACTAGACCGACCTCGGGCTCGTTGGCGAGAGTCCTGGCCAAGGCCACCCATTGCGCCTGCCCGACGGAGAGACCGCTAACGGATCTGGAAGCGAGGTATTCGGTTTATATTCGAGAAGAGAGCGTGCAGGGCGCTGGCAATCTGAGCATCGAGCAACATCTGCTGTCCTTGAGTGCCGATCACGTAAAGAACATGCAAAGGGAAGTAATTAGGTTAATTTCTCCCCTCACATACGCAGATCCTCGCAGGTACTGTGGGAACCACGCTTGAATCCGTTTGGCCCGTGATTGGTAAGAGGACGAGGGCATTGGTGGTTTACTGATGAGAATTGACAGATGAAGGTAAGTGACAGATGATGGCCGGCGGCGGTTTGGCAGATGACGGTTGGACAGAAGCGGATTGCAAGTGACTATGGACAGACGACGAAAGGCCTGAACAGAACAATGACAAGAAAAACGACGACAGCTATGGATAACCCTGTCAGTCACCGTTGATCGCTTCGTTTTCTTCCATTAATGAAAATATCACCACTTGAATGTTCCTGCAATCCATCATTTCAAGCCTAAAAGTTATGGCGATTTTCCCAACAACTGTATCAGTAGCGTGTTCATAGAGAAGTGACGCCCTTGAATTTTGGGATGATAACCCTCCCCTTAGAAATATAAAATTTTTGCAAATTTATACTTCTTGTGCAGAATTGGAATTGGACTGTACTTTTTGATGCAGGGATCATGGGAACATTTTGCAAATTTATACTTGTGCAGAATTGGAATTGGACTGTACTTTTTGATGCATGGATCATGGGAACATTTTTCTAAGGAATAGTAGTTATCTTGTTACGCCTAAAGGCATATACTTATTGGAGATGGGCATAATTAATGATCTTTTAATTTTAAATTATAATTTCATGGTTATGCATTGAAGATGCTAGCATATTCTTAGTCGTCCTCTAAAATCAATGGGTCAGATTTATTGTTGATAACTTCTTTGCATTTATAAATGCATCCGTTAACCTGTTTACTTTTTAACATTTACCAAATCATATTAAGAAGTTACTGTAACATCATATGATTGCCACGTTTAATTATTCTTCATGCATGGGCCTGCTGTCCACCGTAAGTCTATTACAACATACTCATCATGAGCTTTATTCATGTCATTATGGGAATTGAACTCGGATAGAGAGGATAACAATCATTCCTCACAACCATCCAAACCATCCAAGATAAACATATATATTGTATTGTAATGGTAAAGTTGATAAAATGAAAAAGAAAATATTGTGATTGAAAAAAAAGACTTGGTATCCCTTCATTTTGAGCTAAGTATTATTCTTCATTTTGTTAAACGAAATAAGGGAAGTACTAATTACTTCTTATGTTTTTAAGTGTTTTATTTTCACATTAATTTTAATTTGTTTTATTTTTATGGTTAGTAGTCATATTCCTAACATATTAAATATGTAAGATTTCTTTCAACTTATTTTCGAAATATTGAAAAATAATTTATAAATAAAATACTAAAAAATATAAAATATGTTGGATTTTTTTCAAATTATTTTCAAAATTTTGAAAAATAAATAAAAAACTAGTTACACAAAGAAAGCAAGAAAATGAAAACAAATAAATAATCACCAACCACCAATGAGCCACTAAATCTACCTCTAAACCTCTTCCAAAAAAATATTATATTTTTAAAATGATTTAAGGTACACATTTTTGTCCCAATAAATTCTCAATAATTATAATGCCAATGAAGAAGTACCCATACTACATAGGGAAGTAGTAGATGAAAACATTGTTATCTTTTGAGGTATATACACTATGTTGTAATAGAATGAAAGAAAACTTAGAATGATCTAATTTTGCCAAAGGAAAGAATACAAAAGCTATAGATATTTGATGGTTATGTTTATATAGTAAGAAATTTTCACTTTGTGAAAAACCTTAATATGAATCAAATTTTGTTATACCCACTTAAAATGAGGGTTTGGTGTGACCACTTAATAGTGATATTGGCATACATTCAATCTTAATAGTTGAATAACATAGGTATAACATTCAAATATATATTAGCCAATGTTTAAATTGTGTTGGTGATTTTACTAATTTTGATCAAGAAAATGTATGATGTGTTTAAAATATAAGCTAGTTTTTAGTATTAGATATGTGGGGCAAATTGTATGAATTTATTTACAATATTATCCATTTAGAACCTAATAATTAGAGTAAAAGTCCTAATCATTAGAGTAAAAGTCCTAATCATAAAAATTTAAAGGTGAAAATTTTCAAAATAAAAGTTAAATAGAAATTAAAAATAAGTGAAGTGCACATGAGAAACAACTAAAAATAAATGGAAAATAGAACATGATGGATTATGATAGGTTTAAATTAACCTATCATACAATATGAAAATGGGTAGTGGCAAAAATAAATGTGTAAATTAAGGACTAAGAGGGTAAAAGTGGATGCCATAAGCTTAAAATAATGTCATACATTGTTTCCATTACTAATAATATATATAGTTGCAAAATAAATCCCTTATTTACTTTCACATTCTGGATTATTTCAATCTACTTACTTATTTCACTCACTATTTGAACTTCATTCAGACCTTGAATTGTTGCACATCGTTTTCTTTATGTCAGGTTCTTTTTGCAAGATCTCAAATATTCCATCTCATGAGTTTAGCATGTACTTGTGGTCCTTGTTAAGGTTTCTTAGCAACTCATGACTTAGTCCTCGTAAAGATGAGACCTCAAAGATGCATTTCCATGAGTTCAACATGTACTCGTGATCCTAGTTAAATTTTCTTAGCAACTTATGACTTATATGTGACAGTGTCAGTGATATATATGTGTGTGTAATTCCAAGTAATTTGATCTTGAGTTAATGTTTAAATATTTACAAATCACTAAAAAATGTTTTCATCTCTAGAATAATGTGTGTCCTTCCAAACAACATCATTACCTCTGATGATGAGTAGACCACTTCACACATGAATCTCCATGACTTCAAAACTCAATGGTTCACACTCTTAGGGTCTTCCAATCTAATGGCATATGTATGCAATGCACATTAGATAATGAACAATAGACACATAAACGTGCAATAATTACATAACTAATCACACAAAAACACTCAGCTACATGGAGTGTCTTTAAATGAGCAAGTACATATAAGAAACCACAAACAACCTAACATACAACACACACAAAAAATATAAAACAATATTCATCAATTTGGGGCTAGCTCGGATGACAATTTGGTGGCCATAAATGTTTGGAACCAAATATCAATATACCGTAGAAAAACCTCAGAATAAGTACTCAACGCCTTGAAAAAGAGAGAAATTCAGATAATAAGCCTCTTCAAGGGGGCAACCTCCTTATGCCCACACAAATGTCCAAATACAAGATGATTCCAAATGAAAATGTCTCCTTGGTATATATAGGAGACTAGGAGGTATAATTACAAATAATGGACTAAAGCTGACATAAATAAAATAACATTACTAATGTAATATGCCCCAATTAAGGGGTAATGAGTCACTATTTAGGGATTAACATGCCCCTCCCCTTGAGACAAGTGTTGTCCACAACGCTTGAGTAACTTTGGATGCTTCTGTATAAAAGACTCATCTTCCCAAGTGGAATCTTCAGCCGGTAGTTTCCTCCATTTAATGAGATACTTTGAAATAGATCTATTCCTCAGCTAGCGAATTCTTGTGTCAGTGATGGCTTCAGGCTCCAATATGATTTTTCCTTCCTCGTCAAGTTCTGGCAATATAGTTTGAACTAGGATTTTGTCACCTATAACCTTCTTTAAGCATGAAACATGGAAACATGGGTGTACTCGTGAAGATGCAGGGAACTCCAATTTGCATGCCATAGTACTAGTCTTTTTCAACACCTTATAATTTATTATCCTTCTTGGCTTGCTCGAGGGACAGTTGTTTGTATGGTTGTAGTCTTAAAAACACCCAATCCCCTACTTCAAAACTTCTTCCACTACGATGTTGATTTGCTTGTTGTTTCATGCGATTCTGTGCCATGGTCAGGTTGTCCTTTAATAATTGGAGAACTTGTTGTTGATGCTCGATGTGGTCTTCCACTGCTTGAACCTTAGATTTTTCTTTTAGAGAAGAAGTGATGGAAGGAGGGTGGTATCCATAGAGTGCCATAAATGGTGTCATTTTTGTTGCAGTATGAAAGGAAGTGTTATACCACCATTCTGCCAAGGGTAACCATTTGAACCATTGTGTTTGTTTATCAGAGACAAAGCAACAAAGGTAGGCTTCTAGACTTTTGTTCACTATCTCGATTTGTCCATCAGATTAAGGATGATAGGATGAGCTATGAGCCAATTGAGTACCCAAACAAGAAAATAATTCTGTCCAAAAATGTCCAGTGAAGATGGGATCTCTGTCACTTACAATAATCTTTGGGCTTCCATGCAGCTTTTGAACCGTCTCCATGAATGCAGTGGCCTCTATAATGGATTTGAAGGGATGAGAGAGTGCACAAACGTGTGTGTACTTGGTCGGTCTGTCAACAATCACCATGATGACATTCTTTCCTTCACACTTCGGTAACCCTGTGATGAAATCCATGGAAACCTCCTCCCAACGTTGACTTGGGATGACTGATGGTTGTAAAAGACCTGGGGTCTTAATTGTTTCCACCTTATTTTTTTGGCAAACCAAACATTCTGCCACAAACATTTGAACATCAGTTTTAAGTCCATCCCAAAAAAATTCCTTCTTGACCCTATGGTAGGTTTTCAAAAATCCCGAGTGCCCTCCTACTGGAGAGGTGTGAAATTCCAATAGTACCTTTTGTTTGAGTTGGGAGTTCTTACATAAATATAAGTGATCTTTGTACCATAGTGAAT
>ML780308.1:1223669-1236999 GCA_009831015.1 Picea engelmannii
AAGTTTCTCATTGTCCAAATATTATGTACTTGCATATTCTGTTTTTAGCTTATGTTATCTTCTTGATTGAATAGATTCTAGCACTTGTCTTTCATGTTGATATGACATGACATATAGTTGAATTGGTTAAGTGATTTAACACATATCTTGAAGATACAAGAGTAGAATTATTGCTAATAATGTGTTGTAATAAAAGAACTTACATATATCATTAGAGAAATTTTGAGGTTAAAAATGGGCCTCAAAACAAAAAATGTGCTATCAACATCAACTTTAAAAGAACCAATAGAATACAAGATGAGGATGTCAACCATAAGGGTAAATAGTTTTGAAGGGAAAGAAAATAGACTATTTGTTAATCATATTTTCAACTTATCTCTTTAGAGGTTTACTCAAATTTCAAGTGTATGCACTCATTGGATAGGGAATTAAACTATGCATCCAACAAGTAGCCACACTACATAATTTTAGCATGCCCAATATGAGACAAACTGGAAATACATGAAACTATTTACACATTTTTCATGTATTTCCTGTTATGATCTCATGTTGGGTCTATTAAAAGTATACAATGTGACTACTTGTTGGATGTCAAATTTAATTTTGCATCCAACCAATGCCTACACTTGAAATTTGAGTAAACCTATAAGGAGAAATAGAAAATATGATTCAAAAAAATAGTTTTTTTCTTTCCATTTGAAAAATCATAACTCTTATTTTATTAATTTAACTCTCATTTTATTGTTTTCCTTATGACCCCATTTTAGACCACAAAATTTCTCTAATATATGTGCCTTGAGGATTATGGTATTGAAGTACATTTGTATAGTATTTATCCTCTTGGGCTACCCTGTGAAATTGGGTTGAAGAGAAGTGAAATATTCTATTGTAATTTAATATGAAAGATCATCCCTAAGGCTAAAAGTTCATAGGGATTTGATCTTCAAAACCTCAAGATTGAAGTGAAATTTTTTAATTTGCAATAATTGCCTGATTCTAGACATTTCTACAAGGTATCAAAGTTGATTGGACTGGGATTTCTCTCTTGACGAAGAGGGAGTTGGATATTTCAATTGTATTATACATGAGAGTGGTGCTTGACTTAGTACAAGTTGATTGGGTGTGATACCCTAGGGTGCTTGGGAGAAGTGGTTGAACCCTTGAAGGGTTGTTCTACTTTGTTTGTTGTTGATTTTTGCTTTGAGGTGTGCTTCAAATTTGTAGGATGACTACTCTCAGTCATAGAGAGACTTGTGAGACTAAGATATTTATTAGAGGAAAATTTTCACCAATTGGCTATTTTCGTCCATTTTTTAAAAAGTTATATTCACAAATTGGTCATTTTCCCCCTATTTTTTAAATTTATTTTTACATAAAATATGATTAAATTGATAATATTCACTAAATTTTACTAGTTTTAATAGTAAATTATATGTCTTTTTATTGAATATTTTCCTATATATCTATATGTATGACTTTTTAAAACTAAAATAATCACCTAGGATAATATAATTAGGTATAATATTTGAATCCTTAAAAAATACCCTACACTGTGACAAATTTGATGGTGCTTCAAATTTCATACCTTAGAAGTTAAAGGTGAAAATGATTTTGGAGGAGACTATGATTTGGGAGCATATTGAGAGAGAGATAGTTGCAACCATTGATCTAAAATTGTTGGGTGTTCATGCTAAGGAGGTTGAGGTAAACAAATTATGTTTGATTCGATGAAGGATCACATCATCACTCACATTGCAGAGAAGTCAATCAATACAAATATGTTTGATCCATATTGGATCATTATATTATTTGTCATCTATCTCAGTACTTTATGGGTGGAAAAATTGGAGGAATCAACTTGCAAGGCCATTCTGGTGGCTGGTCCAAATTTGGAAATTTTGGTCCAAAAAAAATCTGAAATCTTCCGGAGCTATTTTCAAGTATCAAATGACACATTTTTTGGTCCAAACCTTAGTTTTGAGGAATATTATATATACTACACATTGATACTTTCCAACGATGCATATCGTTCGTCAATACGAGTTCGTATGAGAAAGTTATGCCTCCTGCAAGTTGACCTACCATATTGATCACCATGGTGTGAGTGGATGTCACGCCAACCTCCACTACTTAGACATGTGGGGTTAGCCACGTAGTGGATTTTCTAAGAACATTCTAGAAGGTCCAAAACCTTCTCACAATGGAAGGTTGAGGAAGTCAAAACCCTACCCCTAGATGGCTATCGGGCTATGTTAAGTACCGGGCCACTAGGAGGAGAAGGGGTTCCATTCTTTTGTATTGTGTTTTGTTCCATAGTTGAGAAAAACATCTGAGAGTGGTATTCTGTGAGCATAATAGAGGAGGAGAGATTATTTAGCAGCCATGCAGGTCATATGTCAAAGGAAACTCCATGAAGAGTGCCTCTTTCTTTGTACTTACATCATTTCTATCAAAGAGAAAAGAGAGAAGATCAACCTCACCTTCTAGTTGGGTTTTCTCTCGTATTGGGTTTCCCAAGCCATATCTTGTGTTTTAGTTGTGGATGGTGTGATTGTATTTTACTTTTCTCTATTTTCTTCATTTTATTTATTTCATGCATAAGCAAAAAATCAGTAACTAAATATTCTAGAGATCTAAAGGAAAAATAACCTTAATAGTAAAGATTTCAGCGTTTTATTAGATTTGTTGTGACGATCTGTTTTAGTCGAATATCCATGACAATTTATAGATCATATTGATATCAGAGTAGGTTTTCCTTTTGGGCATTGTGGGAAGTTTTAGGATCTAGGAATTAGCTTAAAGAGAAGTCGCAAAAACCCTAGCTATGGTGGATGAGTCTGTTCATAATAACCCTCGAGATCCAGCAAAAGAGAGATTTGAGCGGTTGGAAGTGAAATTTGTCGACATGAGTCCCAATATGAACATCCTCATGGTGGCTATAACAAGAAAGCTCATACCATTAAGAGATGATGGAGGCTCTAACTCAGAGATCATATTAGAGGGGAAATTGGGAGATCAGGAAGAATTGGGAAAGGAGTCGCGGAAAAAAAATGAGAAAGAGCAACTGGGTTCAAGTGCCATTAACCCTTCATAGTCCCTATTCAATATGGAAGTGAAAGTGGACATAAATACATACCAAGGTGAGATCAATGCATTAAAATTGAATCATTGGTTGCAACAACTAGAATATTATTTTAGAATTCTCCATATAGATGAAGGGAAGAAGATTCCATTCACTAGATTGAAGATAGAGGGCCATGCTTTAACTTGGTGGGAAAGACACATAAAAAATTAGGTTGGAGGGTGTTATTCTTGTAACTAGGTGGGAGGACTTCAAAACCATCATGAAGTCCCAATTCTACCCCATTGAGTATGTAGAGGACCAATGGATTCAGTGGCACTACTTCAAGCAGAAGCAAGGGCAGAGTATCCAGGAGTACATCAATGAGTTCAAAAATATGGCCATCATGTCAGGTATCTCTCCCAAGAACCCATATGTACTCCTCAAGTATCTGGGGAGCTTGCACAGTCATCTACAGTGATGATCTTCCAACCGATGATAGTGGATGAGGTGTGTGTATAGATACAGTACCTGCAAAACATAGGCCAAAAGAAAGGGAAACAAAGTGGTTCGAAGAAAAAAGAGTACTGATAGTATTCCAAGGAGGGGAAGAAGAAGTGGAAGGGGGGGAAGATAATAATACAACAATAAATGCACATCATAGCAAATATCCTAGTAGCCATTTCATTCATTGCAACATTGATGGCCACACAGAGGAAATTTTTTGGAAACTACATCCAGAGCTGAACCCGAAGAACCACAAGAAGGAAAGAAGAAAAATAATCTTCTAGCCACATATTCGAATAATCAGGTTGAAAGTAGATCAGATGTATATGAAAATATTGTCTGCACATATGTGAAAAAGGTGGTGAATCTGAGCAGCCCTCATCACCAAGAAGAGAAGGAGATGACCAAGATCTTCCACATCAATATTCAGGTCAAGAAGACCAAGATGGATTCTCTATTCGACTCTGGTTCACAAGATAATCTCATAGCAGTGGATCTGGTCAACAAGATTGGATTGGAGGTTCACAATCATCCTAGCCCCGATCCAATGGGTTGGGTAAACAAGGATGCAGAGATAAAGGTAACGAAACAATGTAAGATTAAATTTTCTAGAAGTGTTGATTTTATTGATGAAGTGGAATTGTATGTAGTACCCCTTGATGTATGTGGAGTAGTTTTTGGAATCCCCTACATGTATATGAGGGATGTAATCTTCATGAAAAGATTCAACCAATATCGACTGATCAAGAATGGGAAGTCCTACATCATTAATGCACATAAAGGAAATTCAAAGATCTCACTAGTAAGTGCCAACCAAGCCAAGAAGTTGAGTAGTTATAGTAAGAAATATGTTTTTCTTTTCTTAAGAGAAAATCAGTCTGATAATGAGTCAATGAGAGTGAAGGAATCCCTGGAGGGGTGTATTAAAGAGAAGAAACATCAGTTAGAGGAGTTGTTACAAGAATACATGGGAGTGTTCAAGGAACCTAAAGGGCTGCCACCAAAGAGGGATGTTGAACACAAAATACAGTTTTTGCCAGACTCCCCATTGCTAAATATTGGGTTGTATAGACAATCTATTCTAGAAGAAAATGAAGTGAAGAAGCAGTTGCAACAGTTGTTGGAGCAGGGTGTGATTTGACCAAGTACCTCGCCTTTTGGGTCACCCATCCTAATTGTACCCAAGAAGGACGTGACTTGGATAATGCGTATCAATTGTAGGGAATTGAACAAGATTACACTAAAGAATCGACACCCTCTTCCAAGGATCAATGATCTATTGGACTAGTTGTAGCATGTCAAGTACTTCACTAAGATGGATTTGAAATCAGGATATCACCAGGTATGACTCAAAGAAGAAGATACCTAGAAGTTTTCCTTCAAGACAAGGAAAGGTTTGTATGAGTGGTTGGTAATGCCATTCGGTTTATGAAACACATCGGCTAGATTATGAGACTAATGAATGATGTTTTACACCCTTATCTAGATTCATTTGTTATTGTTTATTTGGATGATACCAATTTATAACGCTACCTGGGAGGAGCACATCTCACATCTTATGCAGGTGTTAGAGACTTTGAAAAAGCACCAGCTGTTGGCCAATCTCAAGAAATGTGAGTTTTCTCAATATTCTTTGGAGTATTTGGGGTATGTGATTGGTGGAGGGGAGCTCAAGATATATCCTACAAATATGGAGGCCATCATGAAATGGCCAGTTCCTACAAATGTCACTGAAATTAGGAGTTTTTTCAGGACAACACAATACTTGTGAAAGTTCATAGCTTCATTTTCAGTTGTAGCTGCACCACTCCATGCCATAACAAATAGTGGTAAGAGTTTCCAGTAGGGGAATAATCAATATAATGCCTTTGATGAGATGAAAATAAAGATCATTCAAGAACTAGTCTCACACTACTAAATTTGCAGAAGCCTTTCGAAGTGGAGACATATGCAAGTGGGTATGCCATGGGAATGGTCTTGATACATGGAGGAAGGATTGTTTGCTACTATTATGAAGTATTTCATGGGACAATTTTCAACTACTCTACCTACAAAATGGAGCTATATTCCTTGGTACAAGCTGTCAAAAAGTGGAAGCACTATTTGATGGCCAAGGAGAACATCATCCACACAAATCACCAGCCACTACAATATTTGCAAGCCCAAAGTAAGCTACAAAAAACTATGCATTACAAGTGGATGAGGTTTTTACATCAATTTCATCTTGTCATCAAGAATAAGAAGTGTAGCACAAATAATTTGGTAGAGATGCTTTCACGACCACCCACATCCAATATTACAACTTCGGGAACTCTGATGCACATGTAATATTTTACCCATGATGCATACAAAGAGGCATACACAAAAGATGAGGACTTCAAGGAGTTGTTTCAACAGCTATAGGGACAAAGTCATATAGAAGGTGACGAAAAGGCTGACTATTATTTCCAGAATGATTTACTCTACAATATTAGCAAGCTCTGTGTCCCTAAAGGTAAATGACTATATCTTATTAGAGAGGCTCACACTCTAAATTCACAAGACATTTTGGTGTTGGGAAGACAGTTACCGATTTACAACGGTATGTGTGCTAGACCAAGATGCAAGAATATGTAGCACAATATATTAGAGGATGTATACTTTGTTGTACCAACAATATCGGTAACATGAAGTAAGGTCTATACCATTCCTTATATGTACCCACTTTACCTTGGGAAAGCATTTCCATGGATTTGTTGGGAGGTTTACCAACCACACAAAAGGGTCATGACTATTTATTTGTGGTAGTTGACATGTTCAATAAAATGTGCATTTGCATGCCTTGTAAAAAGACCATCAAGGGACATGAAGAAAAAACTTGTTCTTTGAACAAGTCTGGGTGCACTTTGGGATACCAAGGAGATTCATCTCAGATAGGGATACAATATTTCTCAATGCATTTTGGAATACATTGTGGGAGAATATGGACACTAAGTTGAAGAGGTCTACAACATTCCATCCACAAATAGATGGGCAGACATAAGTTGTCAACATGAATTTGGTGTAGCTTTTGATGGGTTATAATCAGAGGCATCCAAAGACCTAGGATGAAAATATGATCTATATACAACACTCTTGTAATAGAGCATTCCACACTTCTACTAGTAAGTAACCTTTTGAAACTTTCTTTGGATATTTTCCACCTTCACCCTTAGATGTTGTATATGGATAAAAAGGAGGAGTGAGGGAGGACCTCACAAGATATGCATTAAAATAAGAAAAAATTGTTGAGAAGATCAGACAGACCCATTTTCAAGTACAAGAGGCATCGAAGAAGTCACAAGAAAAGTACAAGGCTAGACATGACCAACACATAATAGAAAGAACATTTAAAGTGGGAGACCAAGTATGGTTACAATTGAATAAGGAAAGGCTACAAGGTCCTGGTAAGAAGATCAAGGATCTGTGGTATGGTCCTTTTGAGGTATTGGAAAAGGTGGGAGATAACGCCTATAAACTCAGTCTACCCCCATACATGCACATTTACTCAGTAGTGAATGTGGAGAATCTCAAACTCTATTAGCCTTCCATGTTGGATCAAGAGGAGGAGTGGGTCCTACCTTCCATAGAGGACTTGGAACCATATTCTCAAGCAAAGTTGGCAGAGGACACATTTTTGCAGAAGCGGTCCAAAACTACAAGACAGGGGTAGCATGACCTTTGGCATATTGGGTTGAAAAGACAACTTCCAGGAAAAGCAAAGTGGTACTCCAAGGAGAAGGCAGAGGAAAAAATTCCTCACCTCATTCAGTAAATATTTTGGGGACCAAAATCCTCCCTAAATGGGGAGGTATGATATTGATCGACTCATTATATTATTTTTCATATATCTTAGTACTTTCTGAGTGGAAAATTGAAGGAATCAACTTGCAGGTCCATTTCAGTGACTGGTCCAAATTTGGAAATTTGGGTCCAAAAAACCATCTAAAATATTCTAAATCCATTTTGAGGCATTGAATGACACTTTTTGGGTCCAAACCTTACTCTAAAGGAATATTCTATATTCTACACATCGATACCTTACCAATGGTGCATATCGTTCGTCAATCAGAGTTCATATGAGAAAGTTATGCCTTCCACAAGTTAACCTACCGTATTGATCACTATGGTGTGAGTGGATGCCACGTCAACGTCCATTACTTAGACATGTGGGGCTATTCATGTAGTGGATTTTCTAAGAACATTCTAGAAGGCCCAAAACACTATCACAATGGAAGGTTGAGGAAGTCAAAACCCTACCCCTATATGGCTATCGGGCTATGTTAAATACCAGGCCACTAGGAGGAGAAGGGGTTCCATTATTTTGTATTGTATTTTGTTCCATAGCTTAGCAAAACATTTGAGGGTGGTATTTTGTGAGCATAAAAAAGGAGGAGATATTATGTAGCAGCCATACAAGCCATATGTCAAATGCAACTTCACGGAGAGTGCCTCTTTCTTTGCACTTACATCATTTCTATACCATAGAAAAGAAGGAAGATCAACCTCACCTTCTAGTTGTGTTTTCTCTTGTATTGGGTTTCCCAGGTCATATCTTGTGTTTTCTTTGTGGATGGTGTGATTGTATTTTATTGTTCTTTGTTTTCTTCATTTTATATATTTCATGCATAAGAAGAAAATCAATAACTAAATATTATGGAGATCTAAAGGAAAAATAACCTTCATAGTAAAGATTTCAATATTTTATTAGATTTGTTGTGACGAGTTGTTATGATGGAATATCCATGACAGTTTACAAATCAATGTTTGAGGCTTTGGTTGGATTAAATATCAAATTTCTTGTGTTTCTCGACATATGCTCTTAAGGAACAAGCTTTGAGCTAGTTGGCCAAGGTCACAAAGTTGAGAGATCAATTGGACACCATGGGGACAAAGGTGGAAGATAAGGAGTTACTGTCCATTACCTTAAATGGACTTGCTCCATCTTGGAAACCTTATGTCCAAGGTGTTTTTGCTCGTGACAACCTACCATATTTTTCAAAGATTTAGGATAACCTTGTGAAAGAAGAGATTAGGATGGAATCATGTTCCTATAATAAAAAGGAAGTAGAATAAATAACCTCATTGGGAGCATGAATAAGGGTAGCAAGAAAGGGAATATGAACAATAATAAGGAATATTCAAGTTTAGGAAAGAAGGATTTGAATAAGGTGAAATGTTTCAAGTATCATCAGTTGGACCATTATGCTATCCAATGTTAGGAGAAGAAGGGAAGGGTAGGCATAAATAACTTGCAATTGTATTGTAGCAAGAGTGAATGGGGAATCAACCATGTTTGAGAATACCTTCTCCATTGCCTCTTGTTTGACTTATAACAATGTGTCAAGTGTTGGATGGTATGTGGATAGTGGAGTATCAAGACATGCGACTTGTGACAAGAAACACTTTAGTAGGAATCAAGAGCAAGAGAAGGTACGTGTCTAGAGTTATGTGATGATGATACATATCCTATGAAAGGTTCAAGTTCCATTTTCTTTGGGATTCCATCAATGGATGTTCTTGAGTTGAATGATGTTTTGCTTCCTCTTAGTTTGAAGAAAAAACTTATTTTAGTTTCTTTTTTGATAAACCATTAATGTAGAGTTGCATTTGAAGGACAATTGTGCATTATTAGTGATTTTTCTCTAGCCAATCCAAGGACTTTGGATAAATGTTTGTGATTTGGTTACCTTTACAAGTTGCTTGTTGATCCTATGGCACTTGTGCATTCCATCAAGAAGCTAGGTGATCCTTATAGTCTTAAGGTGGCATATACAGAGAATGTATCGTGAGATGTCGTGGAGATAGTTCAAAACCTATTATGGAATCAATGATTAATTCCAATCTTATGGGTGATGGGAGTATTGAGGAGTATTTATACCGAATTGTTGTATTCTCTGAGAAAGAAGGATTTGACCTTGATGATATTATTTCTCCAATTACCATTGGATTCTCTCAGAAATAGGGAGTTTACCTTGTTGATGGTTTTGTTTTAGTTGCCATAGGTTTTGAGGTGCATGTGCAAGATACCCATAATTACATTTTGTTAGAGGCCCTATGTGGGTTGTGTATACTACAAGCTTGATATTTTAGGATGGATGAGATTTGGGCAGATGTTTCTCATTGTGATTTAGAAAGATTTGATAGAAGTTCTAAACGACTCATGATGTGGTGTGAGAATATTTTAACCCGTGAAGTTGTTATGTAGAATGTTGGAGTTTGGTAGGTTGTTGATGATTCAAGGTTATGTTCCTTCATATTCACAAGTGGTTAGTGTTTCTTAGAGTTTTTATATGTTGTGATAGAATCTTGTATTGATGGATATAGTGAGACTTTCTTGGCTTATAGGATCTATATTCTAGCATAAAATAATCCTACAATAAGATGAGATGTGAATTTTGATGAGGATTTGAGGTCCTCTAGTTCTCAATTGTCTCCTTCAATGATTGAAGGGAGTGAGGAGGTTGTGTTTCCATAAACTGATTTAGAGGATACAATATAACTATATAAAGGTATGGAAAAGGTGATATTGGGGGTGTATATGCCCTCACCTTCTACTCAAACACATAGGAATCTAATATGGCTTACTCAAACATTATAATATGCACAAGATCATATAGGAGCACCCAAATATTTGGTGAGGGTGAGCATACATCCTAGATGATATGATAACCATATTTCATTAGCTTCTTCTATTTGTGATCCTTCCAATTGTTTTGAGGAGCTGAGGTGTGATGCCTTGATGGAGGAGTGTAATGTTTGGAGGAAAATGCCTTTCCAGGAGAAAGTGGTTGATTTTGAGACTGTGGTAAGTTCAAATTTGCAAATGTAAAGTCTAGTTGAGTTGTAGAGGGAGTAGACTAATGTTGGTGAAATCACTTTCCTCTTAAAGAGGGAGTGTTAGCTTTCAAGGTTACTCCAAAAGTGTTTACACCATGCTTAGGGGTTCTTCATGTGATGTTAGATGCATGGTGTAAGTATGACCCTTGGTTATTCCATGCTGGGCATACATATTGGAATTGGCTTACTCATTGATTAATAGACTTTGTCTTGATTCCTATGTGGCACACATCCTTTAAACATTCAATATCTAGACATCATGATGGCATTATTCATGATGGCCACATGGAGAGTGGGTTTATTTCTTGGAGGATGATTCACCTTGGAGGAGGAGAGTTGAGCATCATGGAGGATGGTGTTAAGCCCTAAATGGAATTAGGACACTTGGTTTCTTGCATGGAAGCTTATATCTGACTTGAGGATGCTTGGGTTTAGGAGTGATCATGTAAACAGGGTGTAACTAGAGCAACACATGGATTAGGAAGAGCATTGGATATTTGGAAGCTTATGGAGGTGGATATTTGGACACATCTTGTGGATTGTTTAGCCTTGGAGCCTTGATTTTGAGATGTGAATGCCTTGGATCTTGACATGTGTCACCTAGAGTTGGAATGCTCCACATGTGGGCCTAGTGGACATGGTCCACTTTGTATTGTTGCTTGTCCTTACCTCTATATAAACAGAGGAAGGAGAGAGATTTTCCATTCACTCATTCATTCATTATGTTACCGCTCAAACTTTCACCAAAGGGAAAGGCTCTCCCTGCAAGGGAGAGCTTAGGGTGATGGATAACCAAGCCACCCACTATCACTTCAATGGCCTTTCTTCTACACTTATAGGCCAGGGTTTCTAACCTAAGGATGGTTTTCCAACATGATGGTCAAATAAGTTCCTATCATTGTAAATCAGATGGTTGAGGACAAGGACTTGGTTTGACTCAATTTGATTTCTATAAGTGAATGGCTCAAGACAAGCAAGGGAAGACAATGCTCAATAAATGCTTGGAAACTTGCAATCAAGAGTGTTCAATGTGTTATATCAATACACCTCCACTTATTATCATGAAGCAATAAACAATAACATGTGATGCAAAGTATTCAATGGAAAACATGCTAGGTAAAAGAGCATATGTTTCATTCACAATATCATATCCATGAGACAAGTCATCCTCAATTAGTGTAGTAGAAAAATTATAGGTGCAAATAATGAAAAGTTAACAAGTATTCATGGTACAATTTAATCATAAGATAGATTGTTATGAAAGCAACAAATTTACAACAAACTTTAGCCAATCAAACTGCATCCATTTGACAATTTAACTAACATATATATTCCATGAATCAAATGAAATATTATTGTTGTAGTAGAACTCCAATTGACAAGTATTTAAGAAGACATAGCATAGTTGCAAAGTACATATTGCAAAGTGTGCATTGATACTTCACTTATGTCCTTTACCAAATCTAGAAATTGTATCATCTAACAATTACTTTGCTCATGTAACAATCCATAGAAATACCAAAGATGCTCTATATATCAAGCAACTCAACAATGATTATAGTGTTGCATATCAAATGAGGGTACCAACAAGCATACCTTAAGATGTCCAATGATTACCACATGGAAACCACATAATTTTGGACATTATAATCAAATTAATGTGAGAAATGTCTAGATTTCAAACAATGATATCTTTGAGTTGTTATGACAAATTTGTATCAAAATATATGGATCACAAGCATTATTTTTAAGGTTGTAACCTTTGTTCAATTCAAAACATCACACACATAATCTACAACCCTAACTTTAACCTTTCAGAAGAGAAATAATCTTCAATATAATCATCAATGTTAGCAACGATAGGTACACTTAGGAGGTCATTGTAATGTCTTAAGCATCGATGTATTAGTAGCAGAAGTATGGAAAAGGAAGACATGAAAATGTTGCATAAACATTAGTCACCTAACTCCTTTTTGTTCTCTAGATACCCTACAATTTGTGACAATCTCTGAGAAAGATCCAGACAACGGACATGTGAGACAATGTTGGGTCCCTAGACAAGGTCATTGAGGAATATTCTAGTTCGTTTGGTGGCTAGTTATAAGAGAGATCAAGAATGCATCAAATTTTTGGCAAGAGAAGCAGCTACACTAACAACATAGTTACCAACTTAATGAGAACTGTGACCTTAAAATGAGAACTCTAGCCCTTAAAACCCATATTTTTGCATAAAAAACATGAAAATCAACCCCCAAATAAAAAAGTGGTGCTACCGGTAGCACCATTTTTTGTAACGAGGTCAAAATTAAAACTTTTTTCAAGCATGGGCTTAAAGGATCAAATGGTTTCTCAAAAAAACTTTAAAATCAACCCCCAAATCAAAACATAGTGCTATTGGTAGCACCATTTTTTGTAATCGGGTTAACATTACAACTTTTTTCAATCATGGGCTTAAAGGATCAAATGGTTGCTCAAAAAAACTTCAAGATCAACCCCCAAATCAAAAAGTGGTGTTGCAGTTTTTCTAACCGGGTCAAAGTTACAACTTTTTCCAAGCATGGCCTTAAAACATAAAATAGTTGCTTAGAAAAACCTTGAAATGAATCCCTAAATAAAAATGTGACGCTACCTAAAGCAAAAAAAAAATCATGAACGTTAAAATTGCAGCTAATATGACCTAATTGAATTTATGGCCTTGACAACAAATCCCTACACAAACAAAAAACTCAAAATTAGATCCTACATGGTCACCTGAAAATTTATTTACTAACTTTTTTTTTTCTTAAAAAGAATAACAAAAAATCCCTTCAAACTTAAAAAAAAAATTGAAAAACAAAACTCAAAAAACTAAAAAGAAACAAAATTCAATAAAATATAAAAAAAAAAAACATCTAAAATAAAAAA
>ML780308.1:1237140-1249935 GCA_009831015.1 Picea engelmannii
AAATCTCTCTCTCTCTCTCTCTCTCTCTCTCTCTCTCTCTCTCTCTCTCTCTCTCTCTATATATATATATATATATATATATATATATATATATTTCAATGAGTGAATGAAAAATTGAGTAAATAACATAATGAGTGAATTTATATATTTCAATGAGTGAATGAAAAATTGAGTAAATAACATAATGAGTGAATTGAAGGAGAGAGATCAATTAACCCTAGGAGATGAAGCGCCAAGAGTCATGTGGGCTATGTTGGTACATAAACTTTTCGGAGTCGTAACTTTTGCATACGATATCTGTTTTAGGTGCATTATAGCCCGTTGGAAAGTTCTATCCAAGGACTACACATTATGCCATCAAATTCTAACTCCATTTATAGTTTGATTGTGGCGAGCCCTAAAAATGTTGTTTAGGGCCTCAAAACGGCCCCAAAAGTTCAGGACCCGAAAACTAGGAAAAAATTGCCAAACTAAGAAACTGCTAGGATGATCCAGTTGGAATAGGTGGGTGGCCACTGATATCCACCTGCATCATCTTGGGATAAATCTTCAATAAAAACCAAAGATTAAAAATAACTTAATGTGCAAATTGCGTGGCTTTTTCCGGAAAAAACCTGAAAAACTTGCTAAATTTAAAACGTTGATAACTTAACTTCCCGGACACTGTTTTGGTTGATTTGTTGTTTTAAAATTGGATATTTTCTGAGAGGAATTAAAATATCTATTTTTTTTTGTTTTTTCCAAATTATACTCAGAAAGTTTCATATATAAACCTGAAGTGTGTCATCATCCTTTTTCCCTAGAAAAAATATGCAAAAAGAGCCAAAACATTATTCCCTACTTTGGCCAAGGAAAGTGCTCTGATACCAATTGTTAAGTACCTGAACATATCTGCAAATATACTTCAGAAATAACCAAGAATAAACCAAACCATTCACCAATAATGAACACAAGAAATAGACAAAACCCTTGAGGTTGGGTAACACCATATATTAATCCTTAAAGAAGGATAACACTCCTCAAACAATGCTCGATACATTCACAATAGTCTTCACTATGATCCAATACTTTGCTTACACTTCTTTATATAACATTCTCTATCTTCTAGGAACATTCTAGATAATGAATCTTTTAGAAGGCCTATTTATTGTATCTAACTACCACAGTGGGCCTTATTTGATAATATAGAGGACCTACTCCACCTTACATGAATGGCCTCCACTAATAATACATAACCACATTCCCATTGGGTACCTTCCTAGGTACCCCATATTACCTCCCTAGGTATAATACATTCCATCCCCCTTCACATGTTTTGTCCTTGAAACATGGGAAGAAACCATACAATATGATCAACTAAACAATGTAGCCAACTGGTACCAAGTACAACCATCCATCCATCCTAACAGAAGATGAACATGATGTTCAACTGTTGCTTTTCCACCCTGATTTGGATTTGCATCTTGTCGATATTGCCATGGGAGTGGTTCTCTTGCATGATGTATTATTGTAGTGTTACTATGCCTCCATGCACCTCTGGATTGACTTCCTTTATGGTTCCTCGCTGGTGCATAAGTGTGTTAATGCTCATGCCCTTACCTTAATGAAGGTAGTGGGGGGTCCGGAGGGACCATAATAACAATAGTGGATACCATTCAATGTAAGGTGGACTACGCCCACTATATTATTAAATAAGGCCCACTATGGTAGTTAAATATAATAAATGTAAGAGGACTTACTAGAAGGTTCTACTTGTAGAAGGTTTCTCCTCTAGAATGTTCTTAGGTGGTTGGTAGCAATATATAAAGGGGTTTAAGCAATGTAGTGAGGCAAGTTGAGAAGTATTATATTTGGAGTTGAAACTCATTAGGAGGTTTCTCCCTCAAAGAAGAAAGTGAACATAAGAGGATCCCTTCCATAATAGAATCCATTGTATGGTGTTTCCCTACCCTAAGGGTTTGATATTAATAAAGTGAGAGTTTTTCTATATTGTTCTCTAAATATTTGTGGTGTATCTGTATGCAAGTATTTGGTTCTTAACATCATAATTCCTTTATAATAATTTCCTACATATGAAAATTGACAAGAATGACAAAGTGAAACACTTGCAGAAAACAATCACCAACAATGCACTATTGAATAAATGAATTGTGAGCATGCTTGTTATTATCCTCCTTAAAAGAGGTAATTTGTTTTCATGAATACAACAACAAGAAGAGAGATTGAATATCCGTATTTGAGTTTAGTAAAGAATTATACAATACCCAATTTCAACTCTCCAACTGTTGACCTTCTTAATTACATGACTTTTCAGTTACTAATTCTACATCTTCTCTACTCTTCCCATTCCAATTACATTTTGGATTTTTTGAAACATAAAGAAATCATTACATAATATTCCTTCCTACTATGCTTTTCCTCGGGAAGGTGAGAAACTCTAAATCTTTGGCGGTGAAGGGATCTCCTCTTGAAAATTTGGTCCAGATGATGGCCAACTACAGGAAAACATGTTCATTGATTGTGGACCCGTGACGAGGGTTCAGGGGAACCAGTTGTCTGAGAAGAATACGAAGGTCCTCCCTCCAACCTTGCTCTTTTGCAAACATGAATAGTTTTCGAACTATGAATGTATGTTCCTTTCTTGTAGCAAGGTTTTGACTTGGCTATTAATTTTGATATGAATGCACCTTAGGTTGAAATATGTATTACTACCATGTTTCAATCTGTGTCATGTGTTCTCTGATGACAAGTGCTCTGCTACTTGTGAAAACAAGTGAAGCTCCTCCCTGGCTCAGCGTTGTAGAATCATGGTAGTTTCTCTTGGCGGAAATAGAGAGGAGAATGAGTAGAGTACTCCCATTGTTGCAGCTATTAAAGATCATGCTCTACCCATCTCTTTTGCTAACAATGAATTCTTCCTACCCATTTCTTCTTTTTATAACATTTCAAATGATTCTCATTGAGGCATAATGACGAGACAAGGGTGTTGTTATCGCTATTTCACTTAGTTCCTCCTTGTTTAAATGGTCATTTCCATTATTAATTATACATGGTCCCTATGATTTCATATGAGTTGGTGATATGCAATTTCTCTCTGTCTTGCAATCTCTTGCATGCCTTTGGTATATCTACTCATAGTGCCTATATCATATGTGTCTCGTGTGACCTTAGGCATGGCATTGTTCATCAAATAATGCACATGGAAATCAACTTCCACCCTCTTAGTTGTTTACTTCATTGATCTTTCAAGACCTAAAAATCCAAAAACAATTATTATCCTTCGCACTACAATTAACTAATTTGATCTAGATCTGTCCTCTACTTATCTGAGATTTCTTGTATTGTATGGTACTTCTCTCATTCTGTAGGGATATTATGCGCATGAAATGATAGGTTGGGTGATACATGTATAAGGGAAGTCATGCCACTTATCATCAGTAGGCAGGATGGCAACGAACATGTGTAAGTAGTTTTGCAGAATTAGGTCCAAATCTATGGGAAAATAAGCAGGCTTGTGGGACTTAAATTGATGTTGATGAATAACGAACCATATGATTTGCGGAGAATAGATTTGATAAATTCATGGGTTGCAGGGTTTCTGGATAACATGATTTTATGTGTCAATGTTCAGGCAGGGGAAACCCACAAGAGTTCTCCCACATAGATTCTTTCAAAAAGGGTTTGCAGGTTCATAGTTGAATCTTCAACTAGTTGGCCATTCTCAAATAGGTTTCTCTCATAGCGTGGTCTCGAGTGGATTTTGTGGTGTTTCAGGGACATTTAATTCATAGGGCAGAGTTGGAATAAGATTTAGAGCATGGTTAAATTCATGGTAAATCATCTACAAAGGTAAATACTGAAAAGGAAGGAATCTGTTATGGTGGGTTCTGCAAGGGAAAGTCATAATTTTTGGATTCATGCGCCCTACGAGTTTGCAGGTTTTCAGAATATTATGGTTTGGATCTCTTCGAAGACTTCCACAAGGTCAAGTTCCCGTGGTCATCAATGATCACTTATGCGGCTTGTAGGTCACAGTGATAGGTACATGCATGTTACATAGTTTTTATCCATCCCCACAGGCGCGAGCCAGTGAGAATGATGTGAGGTATCCATGTTCATGGTTCTTTTAAGCTTGTGGGAGAACTTGTCCATTGTTTATCAGTGCAATTATTCTCCCATTATAGGCGATCATGTTGATCTTTGATCTACGGGGATCACTTCCTTTCCTCCTATTAGTGGTCACCAATTCTTAGTTTGCAAGTGAATGTTTTGTGTTATTCTATGTGTCTTATCATCTTACATAAACAAAAGAAATCATAACTGCATCATCCATAAAATTTTCCCATGTGTTTCAACATCTATTTATCTAACCAATTTATATGAATTATGTTCATCCATATTAAGCTCACATCAGTGTGATATCAAAATACAAGACCGTTTCCCTGCTTATTCTGGTTTAACATTAATGTTGCAACCCTGGCCTTTTATTGTTACTTGAGCAGGGTATCCATGTAAGACATTGTGGGATTTAGGTTCAACATATAGGAAAAAGGTCTATGGTCTTGTTGCAAGGGTCATATCTGATTTATCCCACACAATTAGAGGGTGTGGGTTGGTTATAATAAAGTTTAGATTCAAATAAAGATATTTCTGAACAAACTCCCCTCCCTTCTTTGTTGTGGATGGTCAAAAAGATAATAGATTGAGTAGAGGGTTTATGTGATTGTTACGATAAGCCTCGAGTCAACTGGAAAAAATTTATTTGAAGGGATGGTAACCTGTAGTCATTTGACTCAAAGAGAAATCGACACAACCGTATGCGGGAAAAACAAGAGGAATTTGTTGGATAGAAAGGACCAGGCCATAAATCGAAGTATTATAAATTCCAAACTTTGAATCACCAATATTAAGCATATAAGCTAGTGGGCTTATGTGTTATTAGGCCAGGGAGCCTAAGTGTTGAAGGCCAGGAGCCTGATTTTTTTTGTACATGTAATTATGCACAGTATTAATACAAAACATCTCTATGTGCGGACCGACCACGATGAATGAGTGATGGGGGACTAAGCATCCACAAATCCTGGGTAAGGGAGAGGGGGCTGAGAGGTTGGAAGAGGGGCTAAGCTGAGGGGGCTTAAACCCTTGAGAATAATATTAAATTATTACTATTCCAAAGCTGTGTAAATGTGATGTTTTATCCTAAGTTCTTTGGAAGGACGAGTGACTTCCAAATGGGAAGGAATGAGCTTCATGGGTGACAAGTGTCAACCCAAGCACATGTAGTTAAAACTGTTGAGTTGAGCCATGATGGGGGTTCCTCCTCCATTCTATCGTCGACTATCTGAACCGAGAATCCCATATGACCTCTGCAAGAATACCCTCACGCAACTCTGAAACCAAAAAGGCCTGTGTTGATTTCTGGAGGAACCGGTACACCCTCTGTCAAAACCGTCGAGTCTCTGTTCGACCTTCGCGTGGATTTCTTATCACGCATCCCTGAAACCTAGAACCGTGATTTTGTTCTGTATGGATGGTTGGGAAAACCGAATGTCCCGTAATTGTTGAGCTTGGTTGGGTTGAAGCGTTTGTCTGTCATCTGTTGGGGAAACCTGTGTTTGTTGTCCCAGTTGACTGTGGCAGCCATGCAGTTCTTGGCTGGGTGTGGTTTGATGTTGTTGTATGTTCGTTGCTGAGCCTTGTTGTTTTTTTTCTGCTTTGTACGGGAACGAGATTAAGGAAACCGGTTGTATGACCTGTGTGTAACCTCTCTCTAGGTGAGGGAGGTGATTATTGTTGAAGAGGCAGGTTTTACCAAGCTTGTGAGTGACTCTCTCCAGGTGAGAGAGTGCACAGAGGAATGAGAGAGCTCCTGGAAGGAACCCTGTAGCTACCATAGAGCTCAGAGATTGCCGGTCCGATCTGTTGTTGAAGCCCAAGGCAAGGGAGGTTAGCAGCTGAAGGACTGTCTAGGTGACAGAGAAGGTGTATACTTCTTGGGTGGGACAAGCAAGTGGGGAAGGAGACTCTGTGGGCAGTGGGCATACGTGGTTCCTGGGAGAGAATCCTCCTTCTTTTACGTGTATTCTTCCTGTAAACCTTACCTAGCCTAGGATTCCTTACCCGGTGGAGCTTAGTCCCAGCTCGGGGGTGACCTACCGCTGAGAGTGATGAGCAGCGTGGTCTAAGGCTAGGAGGTTCGTGGAAGGTCTACATGCAGTTGGTGGTGCGTGACAATTTCAAAGATAAGTGTCACTATGTTTTGTAATTATGTAATTAATTAAATTGCATACCCGTGATTCTTTCAATGTTATCACGTATTTTGTTGTGCATATGAATTGTTGTTATTTCCATTAACTCTGAAATGCTAGCAGTAATTCTATGTTTAACTATAAGTAAGTGTTTTAAGTTCATTAGAATGCATAATGTGTTCCAGAAGTGGTTTTCCACGTAGTAGCATTGGCCCGACCGTGGGGTTGATGGCCGGGGGCGTTACAGTATGGTATCAGAGCCTAGTTTCAACGTTGAGCCTGGATGGGCCGGATAAGTGGTCTTTGGAAAAAGGTTTTGGGAATAAATTGTGTCTGGAGGACTAATTTCATACCTTAGAATGTTTCTGAGTGTCAACGGACTACTTGACCGTGTTACAAAGCTCAGGAGGTGTAGCGGTATTATAAAATTGCAGTCGGTGTGGTATATGGCCACAGGGAGAGAGAGAACTCCACACCAGAAGTGTTGGAGCCATAGAATTTGTTCGGGAGGAAAGGAGAACCCTCTCAACCGTCAAATCTGGAGAACATGCACAAGGTTTAAAACCCTTTGGAGTTGCACAGGAGTGTGGAAATCATGATATGTGAAATCCCGAATTCGTCAGGACCATCCATCAGAAAGGACACATGGAGAGCGATCAACCTTTCACTGACCCGTGACTCAAAATGGTCTAAGGGTGAGTTCGTGAGAATTCACGAAATGTGAATTCACGATTGGATCACAACCGTCGATCTAAGAGAGATCTAGACCGTTAATTGTCCAGGAAGAAATCGACATTTCGGGAATAGGGAGGACGAACGTGGAAAATATTTCGACCTCGTGAAACACGAAATCTCGATACACGAAATGCCGATGAGATCTGAGTCATCATATTGTGGGGAATTAGGACCGTTGGATCAAGTAGATGAAATTTCATAAGGAGGGTACCAAGTCATTGGCCAGAAGTCCTTGAGAAGCAGAGTTGGATGGTCATAATTCTCTGTGGAGAACTCGCGAAATCACGAGGACCGTAAGATAGCCAGAAGTTGCAAGGTGGTTAGTGGATGGAGAAACTCGCCACCCTAGGATCCAGAAACGTGGGTCGTTGATCGTGGTTGGTTTGATCCGTTGGATCATTTCATGAATTCAGAGATCGTGAACTTCGAGCGCAGGCCAAATTCTTGGTCACTCCAAGTCCCGAATCGCGAAAGAGATTAACAAGGGTAGAATCGGACGGTGGAGAGATTCTAGGAAGAAGTGCCAAAATATCGTGAGCCGTCGGATCCATCCAACTAGCAAGGAAGTTAGGGATGAAGAGCTTTGATAGGTGTAAGCGTAGGAGAGATCTGGACCGTCGAATCAGGGGAGGCTCACAGTCGTTGATCTCATACATGAATTTCCATATCGGAATTCAGGGATTGAAGTGACAAGAGATTTGGAGTCGCTGCATCGTGAACTCCCAGTTCATGAAACTCCGAAAATATCTGGACCGTTAGATCCAAATCATCGAGGATCGTTGGATCTTGTACAAGAACTCATGTATCGAAATTTGGGGATTGAAGTGACAAGATATTTGGAGTCATTGCATCATGAACTCTCGGTTACCGAAAACCCGAAACCTGAAGTTTCGAAGTCCCGAAATCTTCGAAGACGGAAGAACTGTAGCGTATTTTTTTTTTTACCATTGGATGTTGGGTAAATGTGGACCGTCGATCCACCCGATTTACGCGAATTCGGTAAATCGAAACTCCGGGAGATAGATGTGTGTACCTTAAACTCTTCGAAAGTCGAAATACCGAGTAGCACCTAGTAGTCTAGCATTGGTCACGACCTTTGGTTACGAGGGTAGGGAGAAAGAGGTAGCTATCACCCGAAAATTACAAAGCTGAGAAAAACTCAAAAAATTTGTGAAGTCGAAGCATTTTCTTAAATCAGAATGGTTTTGAATGTGTGGAATTTGCTAAGAATGACGACCTGACAAATCCCTGTTGTCTGCACGTGTGTTTGCAAAATCTTAGCAAGTGCCAGAACCGAATAGGGTTGTCGTTGAGAGCAGAGAATGGAAGAGGTTCAGATTGCCTCCAATTCAAAGAATGAAAGAGAAGGAAGGAATGTCAACTTGGGAGTCAAAGGGCCAAACTCTAATGGGCAAGGAAAAGAGATGGATAAGGAAGGACATATGATGAAAATCATTGAAAGATTGCAGAAAGATGCCCAGGCTCGCCGAGCCGATAACCGAAAGCTCATGAAAGTCAGGGATAAGTAGAGTGAATTCAACTTAAGGATGTTGAAGAATCTGGAAAGAATAGAAAAGAAATTGAAAAAGGAGAGTGACTCAAGCAAGACAGAGAGTCGCAGGACCCCTGAGAGGAAAAGAATATCAAGGAGTGTCAACAGACATCATCGTCGCTCCCCAAAGAATTCCAGTAGGGAAGCAGATATTAGTTCAAGCCCATCTCCTACCAGAAATCATAGGAGATCTGGGATGGATGAATTGAAAGGGGAAATGAAGAAGATCAAGCCTCTAACGTTTGATGGAGAACATAAGAAGGAGGAAGATGCCGAAACTTGGTTGCTGGGTATGAGGAAATACTTTCAACTGCAGAATTATTCCTCTCATGCAGAGGGCAGGATTGCCATGTATCAACTAAAGGGAAAGGCATCCATGTGGTGGGATCAACTTGTGCAGGTGCAGCACATCAGGGAAAGAGACATCACATGGAAAGAATTCAAGAGGTATTTCGAGAGGAAATACTTAACTAAAAGATATTATGACAGAAAGATGAAAGAGTTCTTTGAACTCAAGCTAGACAACAAGACCATTGATGAGTATGAACGAAAGTTTTTGTAATTACTGAAGTATGTTTTGTTCATCAAAGATGAGTCTGTTAAAATTCAGAGGTACCTAAGTGGATTATCGCCTCCTATTGGGGATAAGATTCAGTATGATGACCCAAAGACTATGGAAGAAACGATAAGAAGAGTGAAGTGCTTATTTGAACAACAAAGCGAAAAGCCTACCTTTTGGAAGGCTTGGGATGACCAGAAAAAGTTCAAGAAAGAACAGAGGCAGAAGGGAAATAAACCACCCTTTTTTAGAAACAGTCCTCAAGAACAGTCATCTCTTAGAGAGCCTAGGAAGGTTGAAGTGAGTGGGAAAATGTCAAGGCCACCACCTATGGAATGTTGGGGTTGTAAAGAAAACCATAGGTACAGAGATTGCCCCCACAGAAATGATAAAGTAAGAGTTCTCCACAATGTTCAACAAGCTTAAACAGTGGAGGACATGGGCAGTAGAATTCCAAGGATCTACGCAGCCCTGGACAATAAGCAAGATGAGTATCAATCGCACATGATTGAAGTAGAAGGTATGATAAAAAACCAATCATTTACTATTTTAGTTGATTCAGGGGCTAGCCATAGTTACATAGACCCTAGAGTGGTAGAAATATTGCATTTGATAAGAAGCAAACATGAAAAGTCTTGGTTAGTGCAGCTAGCTACAGGAACCAAGAGGAAAGTCATGGAGTTAGTCAAGTCCTGTCCTGTAGACATGAATGGACTGAGCACGAAGGCCGATTTGAACATTCTGTCGTTAGGCTCTTATGTCTGTCTAATTGGGATGGACTGGTTGGACCAGCACCATGCCATCTTGGACTGTCGGAACAAGGCATTCACTTGCTTAGATGAAGAAGGTAATCAGAGAGTCGTCCAAGGAATTCCTAGAGTTGTTATTGTTAGATAAATCTCAACAATGCAGCTGAAGAAGTGCTACAGAAAAGGTTGTCAATTATTTGCAGTCCATGTGGGGGAAACACCTAAGGATAAGGTGTCAAGTATTGAGGATCATGAGGTACTTAAAGAGTTTGAAGATGTATTCCAGGAAGTACATGGACTATCTCCGAAAAGGGATATCGATTTCTCTGTGAACTTGATGCCTGGAGCAGCTCCAGTGTCAAAGGCTTCGTACAGGATGAGTGCGCCAAAACTGAAAGAGTTGCAGCTGCAACTTGAAGAACTTCTGAAGAAGGGGTATATACACCCAAGCGTGTCACCTTGGGGTGCCCCGTTCCTGTTCGTAAAGAAGAAGGACGGAACACTAAGATTGTGCATCGATTTCAGGCAATTGAACAAAGTAACGGTGAAGAACAAGTATCCTCTACCGAGGATTGATGATCTCTTCGATCAGTTGAAGGATGCAAAGATCTTTTCGAAAATAGATCTAAGATTGGGATATCACCAAGTAAGAATAAAAGATGAAGACATCAACAAGACCACCTTTAGAACAAGGTATGGTCATTACGAGTTCACAGTGGTGTCGTTTGGACTGTCAAATGCACCCGTTGTTTTTATGAGCTTGATGAATGGAGTATTCAGGGACTATCTAGACAAGTTTGTCATCGTCTTCCTGGATGACATTCCGGTGTATTCCAAGACCGAAGAAGAACATGACCAACATCTAAGGATGGTGTTGTAGGTGCTAAGAGAGCACCAACTGTATGCCAAGCTGAGCAAGTGCTCGTTTTATCAGGAACGGATCCCTTACTTGGGACATATTATCTCGAAGGATGGGATAGCGGTAGACCCTGAGAAGATTGAAGCCATTAGAGAATGGTCAGCGCTAAGGAACGTAATGGAAGTTAGATCCTTCATGGGATTGGCTGGTTATTACAGAAGGTTCATCGTAGGGCTTTCCAAGATAACTCACCCTATCACTTCCTTACAAAGAAAGGGGAAATAGTTTCACTGGACAGAGGGATGTGAGGAAAGTTTCCAGCGATTGAAGCAGTTGTTAATAAGTGCTCCAATCCTGAGGATTGCAGATCCAAATGCAAATTTCAAAGTATGCACTGATGCATGCAAAGAAGGACTGGGAGGGGTCCTCAGTTAGAACAGATTCGTAATATGTTATGAGTCCAGGAAATTAAAAGAGCACGCGAAGAACTATGCAACCCATGACTTGGAGTTGGCAGCCATAGTTCATGCTCTAAAGAAATGGAGGCATTACCTCATGGGAAGGAGGTTTGAACTCATAACAGACCACAACGTTCTGAAATATTTGTTTGATCAACCAACCTTAAATGCTAGACAAAGTAGGTGGCTGGAATTTCTAGGTGAGTACGACTTTGAGATCAAGCATATCAAAGGAAAGGAGAATAAAGTGGTTGATGCACTCAGTAGGAGGGTACATGAATTACATGCTACAACCATTAGCATGTATCAAACTGATATTAAAAGAAAAATTTTGGAGGCTGCAAATGTAGATCTGCAATACAAAGAATTGGTAGCCAAGCTACAGTAGGGTAAGACACCACAAAAGATGGAAATTTATAAATTGGAAACAGATGGAATATTGTTGTACAAGAACATAATTTTTGTACCCAATGTCCAGTGCTTGAAACAAATGATTTTGCAGGAGATGCATAATGTGCCTTATGCAGGGCACCCTGGATATTAGAAAATAGTAGCAGCGGTCAAGAGCCATTACTTTTGGCCAGGTATGAAGAGAGAGATCGTTGAATACATCGCTAGATGTATGGAGTGCCAGAAAGTTAAAGTTGAGCATAGGCACCCAGCAGGGTTGCTGCAACCCTTACCCATTCCTGAGTGGAAGTGGGAAGTAGTAATGATGGATTTTATTACGGGATTTCCCAGAATAGCCAAGCTGCATGATTTGATCATGGTGGTGGTGGACAAGCTTACAAAAGCTTCCCATTTTATTCCACTGAAAACTACTCACAAGGCAACAAATGTTGTTGATATTTTCATAAGGGAAGTGGCACAATTGTACATAATTCCTAAAACGATTGTGCCCAACAGAGACCCGAAATTCACCTTGAATTTATGGAAATGATTGTTCAAAGGATTCAGAACGAATCTGAACTTTAGTACAGCTTATCATCCTGAGTCTGATGGATAGATAGAGAGGGTGAATAGAGTAATAGAAGACATACTGAGAATGTATGTGATGGACAAACCATCAAGATGGGAAGACTACCTACACTTGGTAGAATTCGCCTACAACAATGGGTATCATGCATCGTTGAAGATGAACCCATTTGAAGCACTTTATGGAAGAAAGTGCAATACTCCAATGAACTGGGATAATCCAGCTGATAGAACAGTAGTTGGGCCAGAGTTGCTCAAGGAGATGGAGGACCAAATGATAAAAATTAAGCAGAATTTGAAAGTTGCCCAGGACAGGCAGAAAAGTTATGCTGATAAGAACAGAACCCACAGAGAGTTCAAAGTGGGTGATCATGTTTTCTGAAAGTGAAAGCTAACAGGAGTTCCCTGAAGCTAGGAAGTTGCGCCAAGTTGGCAGCCAGATTTTGTGGGCCATTTGAAATCCTGGAAAGGATTGGGTCAGTTGCATATATGCTTGCATTACCTGCATCCATGACTATACATAATGTGTTTCATGTTTCATTGCTTAAGAAATATATACTAGATGCTAATCATGTTATCGATTGGAATGTGATTCAGGTGGAACAAGAAGGTGTCCTGCAAGTGCATCCTGTGCGCATATTGGACAGGAAAAACAAACAG
>ML780308.1:1255165-1278476 GCA_009831015.1 Picea engelmannii
CATAAAGCCATACCAAGGTGAGATTGATGCATTAAAACTTAATCATTGGTTGTAGCAATTAGAAGTTTATTTCATCTTTCACTGTATAGATGAAGAACACAAGATATCATTTTACAGACTAAAGTTAGAGGAACATGCTTTAACCTGATGGGAAATCCATACAGAAACACTTAGGCTAGAGGGTGATCCACCAATAACTAGGCGGGAGGACTTAAAAACTCTCATTAATTCCCAATTGTATCCTATCAAGTATATAGAGGAACAATGGATCCAATGGCACTACTTCAGAAAAACACAAGGGAAGAGTGTACAAGAGTACACCACTAAGTTCAAAAAGATGGCCATCATGTTGGGTATCTCTCCCAAGAGCCCAGATGTATTCCTCAAGTATATGGGAGGTCTATATAACCATCTATGAAATAAAGCGATGATTTTCAAGTAAAGGACAATGGATGAGGCATGTGTACACGAATAACATCTAGAAAACATAGGCCACAAGAAAGGCCAGTCAAGGGATTCTAAGTAGAAAGAGCACTAGGAAGCTTCCAAGGAGGGGAAGATGAAGTGGAAAGAGAGAAATGATAAGAAGACGACAACCACTAGAAAATAGTGAATCGATCCTAGCAACCATTGTAACCATTTCAATATTGATGGGAACATTGAGGAAAAGTGTTGGAAACTATATCCAGAGTTGAAATCGAAGAACTGCAAGCAGGATGCAAAGAAAAATAATCTTTTAGCCATGGACTTGAGAAATCAACTTGAAAGTAGCTTCGATTTGGATGAGTATATTGTCTGCATATCAGTACATAAAGAAGTGAATTTGAGTAGCCTTCATCACCGAGAAGAGAAAGAGATGACTAAACTCTTCCACATCAAGGTCCAGGTCAAGAAGAGCAAGATAGATTCCTTGTTCGACTCTGTTTCATAGGATAATCTCATAGTAGAAGATATAGTCAAGAAGATTGGATTGGAGATTCACGATCATCTTATCCCATATCGATTGGGATGGGTAAAGAAGGATGTAGAGATCAAGGTAACAAAACAGTGTAAGGTTAAATTTGTTTTAAGTGATGATTTTATTGATGAAGTGTAATTGGATGTAGTACCACTCGATGTATGTGGAGTAGTGTTTGGAAGTCCCTACATGTATATGAGGGATGTAATCTTCATGCGAAGATCCAATCAATATCGACTAATCAAGGATGGGAAGTCCTACATCAACAACGTGCATAAAAGAAATCCAAAGATCTCACTAGTAAGTGCCAACCAAGTCAAGAACTTGATTAATTTCAGTAAGAAATATGTTTTACTTTTCTTAAGATAAAATCAAACCGAGGATGACTCGATAAGAGTAAAGGCATCCCTAGAGGGGTGTACTAAAGAGAAGAAACATAAGTTGGAGGAGTTGCTACATACATACATAGGAGTGCTCTAGAAGCCTAAAATGATACCACCCAAGAGGGAAGTGGAGCACGAAATACAATTATTGACATACTCCCCATTGTTGAATATTGGGTTGTATAGATAATCTGTTCTTGAAGCAAATGGAGTGAAGAAGCAATTGCCACAGTTGTTGGAGAAAGGCGTGATTCGACCAAGCACCTCACCTTGTGGGTCACCTATCATAATTGTACCAAAGAAGGATGGGACTTGGACAAAATTATGCTAAAAATCAGTACCCTCTGCCCAAGATCGATGATTTGTTAGATCAATTGCATCATACAAAGTGTTTCACCAAGTTGGATCGCAAATCGAGATACCACCAGGTACGCATCAAGGAAGAAGACACCTGGAAGACTGCCTTCAAGACAATGAGAGGTTTGTATGAATGGTTGGTCCTACCATTTAGTTTATGTAATGCACCAACTACATTTATGAGATTGATGAATGATGTATTATGCCCATATCTAGATTCATTTGTTATAGTCTATTTGGATGATATATTGGTTTATAATGCTACTTGAGAGGACCATATCTCACATCTCATGCATGTGTTAGATACTCTTAAGAAGCACCAACTATTGGCTAACCTCAAGAAATGTGAGTTTTCTCAACATTGTTTGGTGTATTTGGGGTATGTGGTCAATGGAGGGGAGCTGAAAATATATCCCGCAAAGATGGAGGCCATCATGAAATGTCTAGTTCCTACAAATTTCATTGAAGTTAGGAGTTTTGTTGGGGTAACACAATACTTGGAGAAGTTCATAGCTTCATTTTCAATAGTAGTTGTAGTACTTCACACCATAACAACTAGTGGTAAGAGTTTCCATTAGGGGAAGAATCAACATAAGGCTTTCGATGAGCTAAAAATAAAGATCATTTAAGAACCATTTCTTGCATTATCGAGCTTACAAAATCCTTTCGAAGTGGAGACAGATGCAAGTGGGTATGCCATGGGAGCAAGTTTTCATGAAAGGAGGAAGGCATGTATGCTATCATTATGGAATATTTCATGGGGAAGTTCTCAACTACTCTACCTATGAAAATGAACTCTATTCCCTAGTTCAAACTATTAAGAAGTGTAAGCACAAGCTAATTGGCAAGGAGACCATCATCCACACATATCACCAACCGCTATAATATTTACAATCATAGAGTAAGATACAAAAACCAAACATTACAAGTGGATGGATATTTTACAACAATTTCATCTAGTCATCAAATATAAGAAGGGAAGCACAAACAAGTTGACAGATATACTTTCAATGCCACCCACATCCAATCTTATAACTTTGGGAAATCTAATGCACATAAAACCTTTTACCCATTATGCATATAGAGATTTATACACAGAAGATGAGAACTTCAAAGAGGTGTTTCAACATCTTCAAGGCCAAATTCCTATAGAAGAAGGTGGGGCCAAATTCCTATAGAAAAAGGTGATGAAAAGGTTTACTATCATTTCTAAAATGGGTTACTCTACAAAGTAACCATGATAATGGTCATTCCCTTGCCCCCCTTTTTCACTTCCCACTGGATTCCTCCATGTGCTGAGTCGAGATGGGATCCAGAGCGCTCGTCTGCTCGTCCAGCAGCAGCAACTATTTCTCACAACAAACACAACCAAATTTAGATTAAAAACTGACAAAAAATTCTCCTCCTTCGCAAAAAAAATTAACCCTAATTACCACAACCGTAACAAAGTTTGGCCAAGGCTAACCAAGTTTGGCCAAGGCCACCGCTCCGCCTGCCCGACGGACAGACCGCTGACGGATCTGGAAGCGAGGTATTCGGTTTATATTCGACAAGAGAACGTGCAGGGCGCTGGCAATCTGAGCATCGAGCAACATTTTCTGTCCTTGAGTGCCGATGACGTACTGAACATGCAAAGGGAAGTAATTGGGTTTATTCCTTCCCTCACATACGCAGATCCTCGCCAGTCCAATGTGGACTGCACAGATTGCTTCAACCTCGCGCTTCAAAGCCTCCTCAAAAAATTACACCGGAAGAAGATATACAGGAAATCTAAACAGGATCAACCCGCGCCCCTCATAACCCGAAGAAGATATACAGGATAAAAATTACACAGGAAGAAGATATACAGGATCAACCCGCGTCCCTCATAACCCGAAGCAGCCAGAGGAACAATGTGCGGCGAAAGAGAAAACAAGTGGGAGCCGTCTAAAGCCAACAACTCTCGCTCAATCCGGCAATTTGATGGAATCCGCCCTGCTTTCAGTAACGAAAGTGTATAATTTTGCAATTTTTCATGTTGCAGATAAAGAGCGGATTGGTGAAATAGTTGCCGCCGCACGTACCAATCGGTACCGCGGGAACAACGCTTGATTCCGTTTAGCCCGCGAATGGTAAGAGAACAAGTGGTTTATAAGACTTTGAAGAGAAGTGACAGATGAAGGGAAGTGACAGACGATGGCCGGCGGTTTGGAAGATGACGGTTGGACGGACGGATTGCAAGTGATGATGGCCGGCGGTTTGGCAGATGACGGTTGGACGGGGGCGGATTGCAAGCGACTATGGACAGACAGACGAAAGGGCTGAACAGAACAATGACCAGAAAAACAACGACAGCTGTGGATAGCCCTGCCAGTCACGGTCCATCGCTTCGTTTTCTTCAATTAATGAAAATATCACACTCGAATGTTCCCGCAATCCATCATTTCAAGTCGAAAAGCGATGATGAAAATACCAACTACTATATACAGTAGCGAACTTCATAGAGACGTGACGCCCTTGAATTTTGGGATGGTAATCCTCCCCTTAGAAATAGAAAATATTTGCAAATTTATACTTCTGGTCTAGAAATGTCTTGTACTCATTCTTATCAAAAGAATTCTTCGTCGCTAGCCTTAGCTAAAAAGTTATTATCATAAAAATATGAGCACCATCCAGATGACAAGAATCACAGATGTGAATCCCCTTGATTTTAGAATGATATTTTTCGTTAGGTTAGTTTTAATGTTTTAACTTTTGTATTTTAGGTGATTTTTTCAATTTGAGTTTCTCTGAAATTAGGTAAAGAATGGTTGAATCTGTATATTTGAGTGGTTAAGTTTGTATAATTGAAATGTCCCAAAGATTTTTTAACAAACTGAATCTATTTATGCATTCAGAAATACAATTTAAACAACAAAAACTAATGATTTTGTCTAAATTTACATAACCTGATTCCTACCAAACAAACCAAAAAGTAAAACGTTTGAGCAACACTCTTTTTCATTCATTCAATAATATAAAAACGCTCCATAAACAGAACCACACATAAAAAATTAGGAGAAATATACTAACAAATGTATAGAGGACACATTGTGGTGAGTGGGACAGAAAATAGGTATGGGTATTACAGTAAAACATAAATTTGCAGAAAGGTATGGGGATTACAGTAAAACATAAATTTGCAGAAAGGTATGGGGATTACAGTAAAACATAAATTTGCAGAAAGGTAACTAATGAAACCGTCCCATAAGAAATAAATGCTATGAGATAGCTTTCAAATCCATTAGCTTCAACGACTTAGCCGATTTATGAATGCAAATATGCATGGAATATGCAAAGAAGGCATATCTCTATTAATTGCTAAGCAAGTATTTATGAAAAAATATTTTGATATAATTAAGATTGATTTTTGATGATCCAATCCCAAGGATTTTTTTTATAATCTCATTTACATTTAAACTACATGGTTGTGCATGATGATTATGATTATTCATGACAAAAAGTTTCATTGGTCTCAACTAAATTATAATAGAAAATATTTTGATATAATTAAGACTGATTTTTTATGATCCAATTCGAAAGATCTCTTTTATAATCTCATTTGCAGTTAAACTACATGGTTGTGCAGGATGACTATGATTATTCACCACAAAAAGTTTCATTGGTTTCAACTAAACTACAATAGAGAATATTTTGATATAATTAAGACTAATTTTTAATGATCCAATCCCAAGGATATCTTTTATAATCTCATTTGCAGTTAAACTACATGGTTGTGCAGGATGACTATGGTTATTCATGACAAAAAGTTTCATTGGTCTCAACCAAACTACAATAGAAAATATTTTGATATAATTAAGACTGATTTTTGATGATCCAAGGATCTCTTTTATAATCTCATTTGCAAACTACATGGTTGTGCATAATGACTATGATTATTCATGACAAAAAGTTTCATTGATCTCAACTAAACTACAATAAGATTATGACTATAACTGCATATTATGCATGGCAAAGCTTTCATTCTTTTCAAATAAATTACAAGACTATGAATGACAATAAGTGTTATAATTCTCAATTTCCCCAAAAAAAAAAATGTGTGCCATTTTTTTTTCAAAATGTTATACTTGAATTTGTTCACATAGTAAGTAGTAATTGAATTTATTTCTAATAATGTTTAACTATTCATTAAAAAATGCTTCATAATATGTTAATTTACTTACAAATGAAATGCCAAAATAATATAAAATATATTGGATTTTTCTCAAAATGCTTTTAAAATGTTGAAAAATAAGTGTTCTCCAACTATTGAAAAATAACTTACAATTAAAATAGTATAATATATATTGATTTTTTTCTCAAAGTGCTTTCAAAATGTTGAAAATAATTTACAAATCAAATTATATAAAATATGTCAGATTTCTTCTAAAATGTTGAAAAATAGATTCACAGTAGTTACAAAAGGAGAAAAGAAAATGGAAAACCAATGAACAACTAAATCTGCCCCTTCCAAAAAACATTATATTTTTAATATGAATTAGGGTACAATTTTTTGTCCCAAAAGAACTCTCAATAACTACCAAGGGAAGCACTAGATAAGAACATTGTTGTCATTTGAGGTATATCCAACTCTTTTGTAATATAATGAATTATCCAATTTTGTTAGAAGAAAGAATAAACAAGTTAATGGTATTTGATGATCATTCAAGTTAATGATATTTGATGATCATACTTATATAGTAAGAAATTTTCACTTTGTGTCACCTCAAAATAGTGATACTCATATCCATTTAATCTTAATATTTAATGACTATATGTATAACATCCAAATATATTCTAATTAATACTTGAGTTTTGTTGGTGCTTTTACTAATTTTGACAAAAAAATGCATGATGTATTCAAAATGTAAGCTAATTCTTAATAGTGATATGTCTTTCATAACATTGTCAAATTGTATGGATTTATGTACAATATTATCCATTTGCAACCCTTCCAAGGACTAGATTAAAAACTTAAAAGTATAAATTTTCAATTTTGGTAATACAAACTTTTACTTTAAATTATTAAAAAAGGGTATATGTCTCTCACTTCCCAAAAAAATGGTTTGAAAATCCTTGATTACAAAATTTACTTAAGAATTTTTTTAATGAAATTGTCTCATAAATTACTTTTAAGCTAAAAAAGACTCATTTAAAAGCTTATAAAATTTGGTGAAGCTTTTTCAAATGGAAAATTAAACCATTTTTTTTTCAAGTCTCAAAGGCCTTTTCTTGTTTTTAAATAGAAATATGTCAATTGCACCAACAAAAGCAAAGTGCTCTTACAATCCAATTTGATATGCAAAACCTGATCATCATACTAATAAAATAAAATGGAAAAAAAATGATGTCTAATGTTAAAATGGTGAAGAAAGAAAAATAATAATAATAGAGATGATAATAATAATAAGAAGGAATTAGCATTATTGGTAAACTTAACCTTACTAGATATTTTAAGCACCAAAAGGTTGTGTGTTATCTCTTTCAATTAATAGATCTAAGAAATATGGATCTTTGCTAGTGTATGATGAGACTCTCTAAGAAAAATGTAAACCCTCGATAGTGACAAAAGGAAATGTGTAAACTAAGGACTAAGAGGGTAAGTGGATGGCCTAATGCTAGAAACAAATGGAATATGATGTTTCCATTACTAATGATATATATGGTTTCAAAATAAATCCCTTATTTACTTTCACATTCCCAACTATTTCAATCTATCTACTTCTCTCACAATCTTAACTTCTTTGTGGCCTTTACTTGTTGCAAAAGTTTTATTTATGTTACATTCATTTTGAAAATCTTCTCTACAATGGCATCCTCATAAGGATGAGATCTCAAATATGCCATTTGATGAGTTCACCATGTACTCATGATCCTTGTTGAGGCTTCATAGCAACTCATGACTCGGTCCTCATAAAGATGAGAGCTCAAGTAAGCATTCTCATAATTTCAACATATACTCATAATCCTTATTGAATCTTCTTAACAATATATATATATATATATATATATATATATATGTCATTAATCATTAATTCCAAAAAAAATATTTAAATTATTTTTTAAATCATTACATATCACTACAAGTTGTTTCACCTTTAGAACAATGTTTATCCTTGGACAAACAATATCGTTATCTCTCGATGAGAAGACCACTTCACACATGAATCTCCTCGGCTTCAAAACTCAATGGTTCATACTCTCATGATCTTCCACTCAATGGTTCATACTCTTAGGATCTTCTACTCCAATTTCATATGTATACAATACTACTCTATTGTCATATGTATGCAATACACATGAGATAATGAACAATAGACACATAAACATGCAATAATTACATAGCTAGTCACACAAAAACATTCAACATTTACATGGAGTTCCTTTAAACAAGCAAGTACATATAAGAAACCATGAACAACCTAACATACAATACACACACAAAAATATAATACAATATTTTACAAATTGGGGCTAGCTAGGATGACCATTCAATGGCTATAAACCTCCAAAAAGGTTGGCCACTATAATTCTTTCTTTTACATAAACATAGTATAAAGATGCGGGTACTACAACATTATACTCGAGGATAAAATTTGTTGCCACAACACTTTGTTATAATCAATGTGTAACTAAGTTAATGTTTGGAGTCAAATTGATCATGCATGCATCAAGACAACAAAGTATAAAATTGAAATTATTAATCTTATTTATGAACTAATTTAAGAATATTATGCAAATTATATCTTCAACAAGGCACTTAGTGTATTCAATTTTTAGAAGTTTGGCAATCTTCTCGTAAACACCAACAAAATATGGTCATTAAAATGGGAAGCATTGAGAAGTGTTAGAATTAACTACCATTTAGTAATAGAGGTTTGTTGTTTTTGGCTTTCAAGGTCACTCTGAAAGTGTGTCCATCATGCTTGGGGGTGCTTCATGTGATGTGGGGTGCATGATGTATGGATATTCCTTGGTTGTTCTGTGATGGAAATATACATTAGAGTTAGATTACTCATTAATTTCTAAACCTTGTCTTGATGCCTATGTGGCACACCTCCTTGGAGCACTGGAGACCTAGATAATGTGATGAAATTATTCATGATGGCCACATGGAGAGTGGGTTACTTACTTGGAAGATGATTCACCTTCGATGAGGATCATTTTGCATCCTAGAGGAGGGCGTTGAGCCCTAGATGACATCAAAGCACTTGGTCATTTGCATTGAGGCTTGTACTTGACTTGAGGACACTTGGGTTGAGAAGTGATCATGTAGGTTGAGTGGACTTGGAGGAGCATGTGGCTTAAGAGGAGAATTGGATCTTTGGAGGCATGCAAAGATGGAGTGTTGGACACAAATCGTGGAACATTCAACCTTGGATCCTTGCTTGTTGGGCATGCACACCTTGGAGGTTGACATGTTTCACCTAGAGTTAGAATGCTCCACATGTGACCCTATCTTCTTGTAGTTAGGTTGCTTGTAGTGGACTATATCCACTTTGTATTGTTGGCCTCCCTCACCTCTCATATAAATAAAGGGATGAGACAATCTTTTCATTTATTCATCACACACATGTATTAGAGATGTGAGGAGTGGTCTAGTGCACTAGTCTCTTTCTTTTATATTCTTATTTAATGATAATGTTCTTAGAGGAAATTCAAGGGAATACTAGGATTAGGGTTTCAGGCTAAGGAGACAAAGAAGACAAGGGTTTATGATAATCCTTATAGGGGAGACGATATCATTTTATCTTGTAGCTCTTGTGAGAGAAGACTAGGATATTGTGGTAATTGGAAAACCTAATGCTACTTGTTGTGCTTATTATGGAGGAGAATAAAAGAAGATGTCTTGTAAATTTGTGAGATGCAAGTGTAAGTGTCGAGGAGGACTTGCCATTGGTGATGCTACCTTTTTTAATATATTTGGTGGAGTGACCAACTTTGGTTATGCATTCCTAGCGAGGAGGAGTTGGTGGCTAGGGTTTTCTTATGATTTCCCTAGTTTGGATTTGTAGAGAATGACTTGTACCAACTTTATGATAAGGCTATGGTATGTGCTTGTACTTCATATATATATATATGAAGTTTCTCACTGTCCAAATATTATGTACTTGCATATTCTATTTTTAGCTTATGTTATCTTCTTGATTGAATAGATTCTAGCACTTGTTGTTGATGTTGATTTGACATGACATATAGTTGAATTGGTTAAGCGATTTAACAAATATATTGAAGATAAAAGAGTAGAATTATTGCTATTATAATATGTTGTAATAAAAGAACACACACACACACACACACACACACACACACACACACACACACACATATACATGAAGTTTCTCATTGTCCAAATATTATGTACTTGCATATTCTATTTTTAGCTTATGTTATCTTCTTGATTGAATAGATTCTAGCACTTGTCGTTCATGTTGATTTGAAATGACATATAGTTGAATTGGTTAAGCGATTTAACACGTATCTTGAAGATAAAAGAGTAGAATTATTTCTATTATAATGTGTTGTAATAAAAGAACTTACATATATCATTAGAGAAATTTTGAGGTTAAAAATGGGCCTCAAAACAAAAAATTGTTCTATCAACATCAACTTTAAAAGAACCAATAGGATACAAGATGAGGATGTCAACCATAAGGGTAAATAGTTTTGGAGGGAAATAAGAAAGACTATTTGTTAATTGTATTTTCAACTTATCTCTTTATAGGTTTACTGAAATTTCAAGTGTATGCACTCATTGGATAATGAATTAAATTATGCATCCAACGAGTAGACACACTACATAATTTTAGCATGCCCAACATGAGATAAACTGGAAATACATGAAAAGATTTACACATTTTACATGTATTTCCTGTTATGATCTCATGTTAGATCTATTAAAAGTATACAATGTGGCTACTTGTTGGATGCCGAATTTAATTTTTCATCCAACCAATGCCTACACTTGAAATTTGAGTAAACCTAGAAGGAGAAATAGAAAATACGATTAAAAAAAGTAGTTTTTTTTCTTTGCCTTTGAAAAATCATAACTCTTATTTTATTAATTTAACTATTATTTTATTGTTTTCCTTATGATCCCATTTTAGACCACAAAATTTCTCTAATGTATATGCCTTGAGGATTATGGTATTGAAGTACACTTGTATGGTATTTATTCTCTTGGGCTACCCTGTGAAATTGGTTTGAAGAGAAGTGAAATATTCTATTGTAATTTAATATGGAAGATCATCCCTAAGGCTAAAAGTTCATAGGGATTTGATCTTGAAAACCTCAAGATTAAAGTGAAATTTTTTAATTTGCAATAATTGCTTGATTCTAGAAATTTCTACAAGATATAAAAGTTGATTGGACTAGGATTTCTCTCTTTACGAAGAAGGAGTTGGATACTTCAATTGTATTATACCTGAGAGTGGTGTTTGACTTAGTACAAGTTTAATGGGTGTGATACCCTAAGGTGCTTGGGAGAAGTGGTTAAACCCTTGAAGGGTTGTTCTACTTTGTTTGTTGTTGATTTTTTCTTTGAGGAGTGCTTCAAATTTGTAGGATGACTACTCTCAATCTTAGAGAGACTTGTGAGACTAAGTTATTTATTAGAGGCAAATTTTCACCAATTGGTTGTTTTTTGTTCATTTAAAAAAAAGTTATATTCGCAAATTGGTCATTTCCCCCTTAATTTTTATTTATTTATTTTTACATAAAATATGATTAAATTGATAATATTCGCTAAATTTTACTAGTTTTAATAGTAAATTATATGTCTTTTATTGAATATTTTCCTATATATCTATATGTATGATTTTTTCAAACTGAAATAGTCGCCTAGGATAATATAATTAGGTATAATATTTGAATCCTTAAAAAATACACTACATTGTGAAAAATTTGATGGTGCTTCAAATTTCATACCTTAGAAGTTCAAGGTGCAAATTCTTTTAGAGGAAGGTATGATTTGGGAGCATATTGAGAAAGAGATAGTTCCAACCATTGATTTAAAATTGTTGGGTGTTCATGCTAAGGAGGTTGAGGTAAACAAATATTGTTTGTTTCGATGAAGGATTACTTCATCCCTCACATTGCAGAGAAGACAATCAACCTGAATATGTTTGATCCAGATTGGATCATTATATTATTTTTCATCTATCTCAGTACTTTTTGGGTGTAAAATTGGAGGAATTAGCTTGCAAGGCCATTCTGGTGGCTGGTCCAAATTTAGAAATTTTGGTCCAAAAAAATATCTAAAATATTCAGAAGCCATTTTCAGGTATCAAATGACACTTCTTTTGGTCCAAACCTTATTGTGGAGGAAAAGTATATATACTACACATCGATACCTTTCCAATGGTGCATATCATTCATCAATAGGAGTTCGTATGAGAAAGTTATGCCTCCTGCAAGTTGACCTACCGTATTGATCACCATGGTGCGAGTGGATGCCACGCCAACCTCCATTACTTAGACATGTGGGACTAGCCATGTAGGGGATTTTATAAGAAGATTCTAGAAGGTCCAAAACCTTCTCACAATGGAAGGTTGAGGAAGTCAAAACCCTACCCCTAGATGGCTATCGGGCTATGTTAAATATCGAGCCACTAGGAGGAGAAGGGGTTCCATTATTTTGTATCGCATTTTGTTCCATAGTTGAGCAAAACATCTGAGAGTGGTATTATGTGAGCATAATAGAAGAGGGGATATTCTTTAGCATCCATATAGGCCACATGTCAAAGGAAACTCCATGGAGAGTGCCTCTTTCTTTGTACTTGCATCATTTCTATACCAGAGAAAAAAGATCAGAGCAGCCTCACCTTCTAGTTGAAGTTTTCTCTCGTATTGGGTTTCCCAAGTCATATATTGTGTTTTAATTGTGGATGGTGTGATTATATTTTACTTTTCTTTATTTTATTTATTTCATGCATAAGCAAAAAATCAATAACTAAATATTCTGGAGATCTAAAGGAAAAATAACCTTAATAGTAAAGATTTCAGTATTTTATTAGATTTGTTGTGATGAACTTTTCTAGTCAAATATCCACGACAATTTATAGATCATATTAGTATCAGAGTAGGTTTTCCTTTTGGGCATTGTGGGAAGTTTCATGATCTAGGAATCAACTTAAACAGAAGTCGCAAAAACCCTAGCCATGGTGGACGAGTATGTTCATAATAACCCTCGAGATGCAACAGAAGAGAGATTTGAGCAGTTGGAAGTGCAAGTTGTTGACATCAATCGCAATATGAACCTCCTTATGGTGGCTCTAGAAAGCAAGCTCGGACCATTCAGAGACAATGGAGGCTCTAACTCAGAGATCATATCAGAGGGTAAATTGGGAGATCAGGAAGACTTGGGAAAAGAGTGACGGAAAGAATTTGAGAAAGAGCAGCTGATTTCAAGTGTCATTAACCCTTCACAGCCCCTATTCAAGATGGAAGTGAAACTGGACATAAATCCATACCAAGGTGAGATTGATGCATTAAAATTGAATCATTGGTTGCAACAAATAGAAGTTTATTTTAGCATTCACCATATAGATGAAGGGAAGAAGATTCCATTCGCTAGATTGAAGTTAGAGGGCCATGCTTTAACCTGGTGGGAAAGCCACATATAAACACTTAGGCTGGAGGGTGATATTATTGTAACCAGGTGGGAGGACTTCAAAACCCTCATCAAGTCCCAACTATATCCCATCGAGTATGTAGAGGACCAATGGCTTTAGTGGCACTACATCAAGGAGAGGTAGGAGAAAGATGACCATAATGTCAGGTATCTCTCCCAAGAACCCAATTGTACTCCTTAAGTATCTGGGGGGGTTACACAGTCATATACGATGATGTTCTTCCAGCTAAGGACAGTGGTTGAGGTGTGTGTACAGGAACAATACCTGGAAAACATAGGCCAAAAGAAAGGGAAACAAAGTGGTTCGAAGCAAAGAGATCACCAATAAGCTTCCAAGGAGGGAAAGACGAAGTGGAATGGAAAACATAAGAAGATAGCAACCACTACACATCAGAGAAAATATCCCAGTAACCATTGCATTCATTGCAACATTGATGGCCACACCGAGGAAAAATGTTGGAAACTACATCCAAAGCTGAACCCAAAAAACCACAAGAATGACAGAAGAAAAATAACCTTCTAGCCACATATTTGAGCAATCAGGTTGAAAGTAGATCAGATGTAGATGAAAATATTGTCTGCACATCTGTGAAAAATGAGGTGATTCTGAGTAGCATTCATCACTAGGAAGAGAAGGAGATGACCAAGCTCTTCCACATCAAGATTTAGGTCAAGAAGACCAAGATAGATGCTCTATTCGACTATTGTTCATAGGCTAATCTCATAGTAGTGGATCTGGTCAACAATATTGGATTGGAGGTTCACAATCATCCTAGCTCATATCCATTGGGTTTGGTAAACAAGAATGCAGAGATAGAGGTAACGAAACAATGTAAGATTAAATTTTCTATAAGTGTTGATTTTATTGATGAAGTGGAATTGTATGTAGTACCCCTTGATGTATGAGGAGTAGTGTTTGGAAGCCCCTGCATGTATATGAGGGATGCAATATTCATGCAGAGAGTCAACCAGTACTGACTGATCAAGGATGGAAAGTCCCACATCATTAATGCACATAAAGGAAAGTCAAAGATCTCACTCGTAAATACCAACCAAGCCAAGAATTTTATTAGTTATAGTAATAAATATGTTTTTCTTTTCTTGAGAGAAAATCAATCTAATGATGAGTCAATGAGAGTGAAGGCATCCCTGGAGGGGTGTAATAAAGAGAAAAAAACATCATTTGGAGGAGTTGTTACAACAATACATATGAGTGTTCAAGGATCCTAAAGGGATACCACCAAAGAGGGATGTTGAACACAAAATACAGTTATTTCCAGACTCCCCATTGCCGAATATTGGGTTGTATAGACAATCTATTCTAGAAGAAAATGAAGTGAAGAAGCAGTTGTGATAGTTGTTGGAGCAAGGTGTGATTCGACCAAGTACCTCACCTTGTGGGTCACCCATCATAATTGTACCCAAGAAGGATGTGACTTGGAGAATATGTATCAATGACAGGGCATTGAACAAGATTACACTAAAGAATCAATACCCTCTGCCAAGGATTAATGATATATTGGACTACTTATAGCATGCCAAGTACTTCACTAAGCTAGATTTGAAATCAGGATATCACCAGGTATGAGTCAAAAAAGAAGATACCTGGAAGTTTACCTTCAAGACAAGTCAAGGTTTGTATGAGTGGTTGGTAATGCCATTCAGTGTATGCAACACGTCAACTACATTATGAGACTAATAAATGATGTTTTACGCCCTTATCTAGATTCATTTGTTATCGTTTATTTGGATGATACTAGTTTATAGCGCTACTTGGGAGGAGCACATCTCACATCTTATGTAGGTGTTTGAGACTATGAAAAAGAACCAGATGTTGGCCAATATCAAGAAATACGAGTTTTCTCAATAGTCTTTGGTGTATTTTGGGTATGTGATCGATGGATGGGAGCTCAAGATATATCCTGCAAAGATGGAGGCCATCATGAAATGTCATGTTCCTACAAATGTCACTGAAGTTAGGAGTTTTTTCAGGGTAACACAATAATTTTGAAAGTTCATAGCTTCATTTTCAGTTGTAGTTGCACCACTCCATGCCATAACAACCAATGGTAAGAGTTTCCAGTGGGGGAAGAATCACTAAAAGGAATTTGATGAGATGAAAAGAAATATCAGTCAAGCACTAGTGCTCGCACTACTAAATTTACAAAATCCTTTCGAAGTGGAGACAGATGCAAGTGGGTATGCCATGGGAGCGGTCCTGATGCAGGGAGGAAGTATTTTTTTCTACCATTCTAAAGTATTTCATGGGACAAATCTCAACTACCCTACCTACAACAAGGAGCTCTATGCCTTGGTAAAAAATGTCAAAAAGTGGAAGCACTATATGATGGCCAAGGAGACCATCATCCACACAGATCACCATCCACTACAGTATTTGCAGGCCCAAAGTAAGCTACAACAAGACAAACATTACAAGTGGATGGGGTTTTTACATCAATTTCATCTTGTCATCAAGAATAAGAAGTGTATCACAAACAAGTTGGAAAACATGCTTTCACGACCACCCACATCCAATATTATAGCTTTGGGAACTATGATGTGCATGGAGCATTTTACCCATGATGCATACAAAGAGGCATACACATAAGATGAGGACTTCAAGGAGTTGTTTCAACAACTAAAAGTCCAAATTCATATAAAAGGTGACGACAAGGCTGACTATCATTTCTAGAATGCTCTACTCTACAAGATTGGAAATCTCTGTGTCCCTAAAGGTGAACGACTATAGCTTATCAGAGAGGCTCACACTCTAACTTCGTAGGACATTTTGGTGTTGGGAAGACATTTACCAATTTACAAAGGTATGTGTATGTTGGTTGAATTATCTGATCTATACCTTTAACATGATTGACCCGAGTTCAGGTCTACTGGGGATCAAACAAATCCTCTAAAACTATCAGCCCTCCTGGTAAACCAGAAGGAAACGCAGTGCACAAAGTACACTGCGCAGTCTCACCGGAGATAGTCTTAATGGGCGACTGCAATACTCGGGTGTTTGTATTCTAGGACTGAATGGAGATCTGTGAAGTGTGCACTTAGAGTTCTATTTAACTTATTAAAGCAATATACTATCATTCCCAATTATGCATGTGATGTAATCAAACTCATTAGCTCATTCATTCATCATGCTAACATCTACTCATAAACAATAAAAGAGACACAAGAATTCAATCACATAACACAGGTTTTACCGTGGTTCACCCCCCCTGGGCTATGTCCACAAAGATCTGGCTCTCAAGCTCTTCTATTATGGTAGTTCCAAAACTATAGTGTTGCGCGCTTTATAGCTCATTCTCAGTCAGGTCAAGATCCATTATGAGGTGGAATAGATCACACCAGGTTCCTCATCTTGTGATCTAACCCTCGAGATATACCCTTATGACCCTTTACATCTCAACAACTTACAAAAATAGGTTGTATGACGAGATATTACAAACTAGTTATCAGAACAAGACTCCTTCCTCTCGTCATCTCTTCAGACTGAGCAACTACTTCTCCTGTGTCTCTCCTTCTAGACCTCCTAGCTATGTGTGTGTGTGTCTGGCTCATCAACCGTTACAATGTATTACAAAACCCCTAACCCTAACGTCATTAGGTCTTCCATGCATGCGCATGTGTTTCTTTTCCTTCCAGCTGTCACTTTCCTTGTGCATGCCTTTCTTCCCAAAATAACCTTTCTTTCTTATTCGACTTGCTTCCAACATCCCCCCAACACTGACACGTGGCTCGTCCCAAGCCACCTAACCCTTGTGTGCTTCGTCGATCTCCCTTGTGATCACTTGGAACTTCTCCATGAGCTATGTTGCTTGTGTTTGGGTCTGTGGGGTCTTCTCCTTGAGTGCGTCCAATATCTGCACTGCAATATCGTCACTGACCATCCTTGCACATTCTACTTGGGTTTGTGCCATGTATGTTTTGGCTTCCTTTGCTTGTGCAATGAGCTATGTTGCTCGCTCCTGGAGTGGTTCCATTTGAGCTTGGCACTCCTTTTTCTATGTTTGCATAACTATGAGTTATGCCTGTAGTTTATTCATTTCTTGCGCTCCTTTGATGCGCTCGGTGATCGATATTGTCTTATGCCTCTGCTTGATTTCCTGGATCGTTGAAATTATCCTTTCTCCTTCCTGATCCCACTGCTGGACTTGCTGGTCCTCTTCCAGCTTCGTCCAGAGCTCTGCTGCTTTCTCAAACAAGTCAACCGCCGCGTGGACTTGTCACTCTCTCTCCTTTATCCATGTTGTTGCCTCCTATTTCCTTTTCTCCCTCACCGTTGGTGGAGTGGTGGGTGTGAGCTTCTCTCGAAGATGCTCGATCTCTTGTTGGTATTGATCGATTGTCTGCACAATCTGATCAATCTTCTCTGTCACCATGATTTTGGTCATCTACACATTCCTTTTGGATTTTCTCATAGGCTACAACCATTTTCTTCTCCAGCCCATTCACGTGGTCCTTCTCCTCTTTGGTCTTGAGCTTAGCCTACTCGAGTATCAATTCCAACTCATCTCAGTTGTCCTTTGTCTGCTGCAATTTCGTTGTATCCATGCTTGTGTGAGACTGTACCTCATGTGTAACGCTGACTTGCAGTTTATACAAGGCCTTGGTTGGTATCTGTGTCAATACCAATTGTAGTTGAGCTAAATCCTTTAGGGGTGTATGCCCCATGATTTCGTCCATGCGCAACATGTTGTGTGTGACGTGAAATGTTGAGCTCAATTGTATTGTCATCTGGATCCTGTCATGCTCGCTTGATTCAGCTTCACCTCCTATCTGTGATGTTGACGGGCCCATTTCTACGCTGATGTCGGCTGTCAACGCTTCCCCGAGCTACCTGAGGAGCTGTCGTATGGGTGCCATCTCTTCATTGATTCTGTCCATTTAGCACGCAACATTCTTGAAATCCTCGAGTGTACAATCCTGGATCATTTGAGAAACCATGTCAGCATCATCCTCAGTGATCGTGTATTCTGGGGGCATTATGTGTGCCTTTTCCTTCTTGCACACACCCCCCGTCTGGATGATTATCGTCTTTGTTTGGCCTTGATCTTGTGGCGTAGCACTTGATGTAGTTCCCTATGCTTCCTTGGCTTGTTTCTGTTGTACTTGGGGCGCCTGTGTTATGTTCTTCTTCCCTGTCTGGACTCTTGTCTTGGATGTCCCTCCTTTCTTTTGTTGTGCCTTGTTCTGACCTGTCCTTGGTTTCTTAGGAATTGTTACTTCGTTGGGTTGTGTTTGTTCCTGGCTTACCTCCTCAGCATGTTTGTGTTCTTATCTTACCTCCTCCTCCTCTATCTCTGCGAGTATTTCTCAAGTGAGAACTGGAATTCTCCATTCATCTTCCCAATCCTTAATGGCCATTTCTATGTCCCCCTCCGTGATGCAGTAACACAATTGTAGCCATTGGTTGTCGAGATCTTTCCACGCTTGGATCCACATCGCATGTCTAGTAGCTTTGAAGTTGGCTATGCCTTGATACTGTGCAACAGCTTCTGGTGTTACCCTCCAAGTTTTGGCGATGGTGTCCTATATGTAGCGGAGATAACCTTTGAATATATTTGCATTTGCTTTTCTATTCATGGCATCCAAAGCGGCTCCAAGTGATAAGTATCGTGCTCTGTGGCAGGGTTTGGGTTTAGTGGAAAAAAATGAGTACTTCAGCTCCTTCCATCCCATCATGGCTATCAGGATGAGTAGCCATGAATAATGAAATTACGTCCCCAGATCCTGCGCATCCTTGCAGTCATCTAGGAACAGATTCAACAAATAAGGAGCTCAGATGAGTGTGGTGCCCTTGTCACACTATGTTGCAGCTGCAACAACCCCGACTGGGACTTCCTCCTTGCGGAATTTCCTGAGCAACTTGCATGCCATAATTTTTGTGGCCATTCTTGTCGCGACGTCACTAATATGCCTAATAATGATTATGCGCAGCCCCCTTTCGGTGTCATATTTCTTCTTCATCTCCTCGACCAATGATTTATCCTTTGTTTTGTCCTCGAGGAACTGTGCGGGATCCACGCCCCGTGATTGCAGCCATGTGATGTATGCTATGAGCTCTACATCTATTGAGACGAGTTGTTCCAGCCATAGATATCCTCCATGTGTGACTGCCATCAATTGCTTGATGCAATTGTTTGCATATTGGTCTCTCCCAAAGTATGGTAGGTCCAACAGACCTAGAATCCCAGTTTTGGCCAGTCCTACTTACCACTGGACCGGTTGATTGATTGGTTCCCCAAAGGGTCTTATAACCACAGTCTGTAGGTAGATTTTCTTAGCAAACTCTGGGAACTTGTCTATGTCTATTACATCATGGTATGAGTACCTTAATTTCTCTACATAGCCTAGCAAATTTGCTGGTACACGTACCCCTTTCGGTATGTGCGGAAAGACAATTGTTGAGGTGGGTTTACTGCACAGTGACCTAGGTACCGTCTCCTTACCCTTTCGTTGTGGTGGCTAACTCGAGGTTCCAGCTTCCATTTTTCATTCTTCGACATACTCCTCTGATCAGCCAGTGACATCCTCCATTGATCCCTCCTGTGGTTGTTATGACATGGTTGTTTGTGATTCTTCCGGCGCGACTGTTTCTTCCTGGTTTGGAGCCGTCCCATTGACTCTCGGGGCTTCTTCAGGGTTTTCTGGGTGCCCTAGGTTGCATGAGTCTTCAAAATGTTGGCCTTGTCCTTCTTGCGGCGTATCAATGTCCATACATGTTGGTGATGTCTGTTGGGTTTCCTCCACAATGGGTGTGGGGCTTCCTGTTTTTGTGTCCGACGATGGTATCTCGTCCACATTGACGACTTCTGGGGGCTGAGATGGTTGATATCCGCTTCCCTGTGGTTGCGATTATGCTCTGGTATTACTTCGGGGTCGTCTGGAAGTTTGGCTCGGTTCTCCCTATTTGGGTGGTACCATGGTGGTAAAGATGTCGTTCGCTGAGCTCAGTAGCCTCTGCACCCTCTGCAACCTTCACTCTCTGCTTCGTATGCTCTCTCGCTCTGTGCCTTTTACAATTTCACAATAACCTTTCCACTCCAACGTCCCTACTTTGTATGGGCATCATGTGAAGCTTGTCGGAGACATTACCACGATTATTATTTAATTGAACTGTTGGTTCCTTTGTACTTTCCATTGATTTCCCTTGTCGTCTCCAGTTATCACGATTAATGCAACGTCCCGTCAGTCGTTTTCGACATTTAATTCCGATAGACATCGTCAATTGGCACTTCTTTTATCGTATCTGCCTTTATTGCTTGTTTTCGCTCTGTGGTGACCATTGGCCTTGTCTCCACCGAGCATGCATGCTCCTTCTACTCTCGGCGTGTGCTCCTTATAGTTTCGATGCACTGTGCGTCTGTTGTTACTTTCTGATGTCTTTTTNTTTTACTGTGCGACAAATTTCAAGTTGCGGGTGGTCGACTATCCTTGTACATCTTCAGTCGGCTCCCATTGATCATCCCTATGAGTTCGACTTATGGTTCTTGAATGAATATCACCCCTCTTATTTGTTTAAGTGTTGCATCTATGTTGGGGTTCTCATGTTCAAATGAGAAAGTGACTGTAAAGTTTTGTTGTACTATTTTCCAGCTCATAGTTCCTTATCATAGTTGTTGGTATGTATACCAGTTTGTTGGGCTGCCCTCTAAGGTATGTACGAAATGATGAGGTCATTCTTCCGTGGGTGTCATTTTCCACAGTGCTCTACACTTCTCTAAGTGTTCCGCTGGTGCACCCTGTCCATCGTACTTATGTTGTTGGTTGCTTCCCTGTTCTGCACCAAACCTTATGCGTAGTAGCCACTTACATTGGTACCAATCATTGATTGTTTCTTTGTATGCACCCCACCATCTTGCAGGTGTGGCCTTGAGTGCTATATCTAGAGATAACAGTCATTGATTTTCTAATACTTCATCCCCATGCTGTGTCAAGAATGCTTCTAGATCATTTACCCCATGGAAACTCGGTGGTTCCCTTATCTTCATACCTACCCATCTTACTGCACAATCTATTCTTGCACATATTCTTGTGGAAACTTCGTGTAGCCTTTGTTTCCAGTTTTCTAAACTTGTATCTGAGTCTGATGCACATGAAGTAATGCTCCGCCAACTAAGTATTCCATCTGCATTTGGGTTTACATAATCCTCATCTCACGCAGTTTTTTTGTACAACTGGATAATTTCATCCAAGTCCAAGCAAGTAGGCTCTACAAACCTCTCCCCTTCTGATGGGTCTAATGGAACAATGACCCTGTATTCTCCTGACTCAATGTCATTTTCTGTGTCTTTAAGTTGATTATGGCCTGGCTATCAAACGCCCAATCCAAGCTAAGCAATGTTGGATATGGTGTTGTGTCGTCCACTATTTCGATCACTTCGAAGTCTACTTTAGTGCGCACCCCATCCAGGTCCACTGTCACTCCTTTCAATCTCCCAATTGGTAGAACTCTGTGTTGGTTTGCTAGTTTCAGATGAATGGGTGAATATCCTAATGTGGGCTCTCCCATACATTTCCATGTGTTCTTGGGTAATACATTGAATTATGATCCTAGATCCAGTATGATATCTCCCATGTTGAAATATCCGATGTTGACATTCAACCTGAATTCCCTACTTGTCCTTCTCCTTGTATGTAGGTGATTGATTGTTTTCTATTATAATTTTCCTTCTGTTTCTATGCTACATCTTTCTAACATACTTTGTAATATATTGACAAAGGATGGATCATTTAGTAATTTTACGCATGATTGCAAAAAGCCTTTGATTGTACTTACTTGTCCCAGGGGCTACATTTCTTTGGTATGATCCAACGATGGAGGCATCTCATACTCTAACACTTCCTTGCTATGCTGCGCAGTTGAGGTTGATGCGGTGTCTGGCTTCATAAATTCTTGTATGGCTTGCTTAAATATTTCCTTCTCATTATGTGCATCGAACTGTTTCCTTGGTTCAACATTCTTCTTCACCCACTGATGTTGTATTGGATTTTGTCGGACCACGTCATTTCCTGTTTTAGCTCCTTCACGCGTAACTATGTTGATGTTTCTTTCATCATCCCTTGCTTCCGCTGAAATCCATTGAACATTCTGGTTGTTTTGATTCCTCTTTTCTCGGATCTTACCTAATAGCATAGGACATTCTTCCGTGTCATGATCTGATGCGCGTAAATACATACAAGTCGCTGGTGGAAGTGGACATTCTATTGCATAGTTTCCTGGTTGTTTAAATTTGTGACATATCACTGGTCCTCTCCCTCTTCAAAAGCCTCCTCTTGCTCATCCTCCACTTCTGTAACCAGCTCGATCCCCTCGCGATGTGTTATACTAAGGTGCTTGATTGTACTGAGGTTGTGTTGTGTTGTACTATGGTTGCGCGATATTATATGGTTCTTGCACAATATTATACTGCAGCTGTGTTGTGTTGTATGGGGATGGTACATGGTTAAAATGAGGTGTGGCTTACCCTGTCATCATTTATGCCTAAACCCTATATGCATCTGATGTCCTTTCTCTCATCAACTCCATGGTTCTACGGTCTTTGTCATCATGGCCCACTAACTTGCAAAAGTTTCAATATGAACTCTTTGAGACTGTCTGGTACTTTTGAATCATCAGGCAATGATATGGATCGTGGCCCTGTTTCTTACATATTTTGCATCATATTCCTCCTATTGGTAATGGATTTGGCATCCTTCTATTATGCATGGTGTACACAAAACAATTTCTCATTTGTCCTTACTTTTTTCTGCTTTAGCTGGAACGTTAAGTTCTTCAAATCCTCCTTCATCTCTTCGATGGCTGGATCCATTGTAATGTCCCCCACCTCTTAGAGAGGTGATGAGGAGACTCAGTGGCCTGGGCACCCCCACTAGGTCATAGTCTCACACTGAAGGGGGGAAAGTCAAGAAGTTAAAAGTTATATTTTTAAGTTGACTTAAGAAAGGAAA
>ML780308.1:1279719-1289957 GCA_009831015.1 Picea engelmannii
GAAATCTCTGAAACCTTGAAGAAAGTTGATAAGAATCTACAGAAAATGAACGAGAACCAAACTAGGATAACTGACCTTCTGATGCAAGTAACCCATCGAGGCAAATATCCTGATACATATGGGAATAAGGAGGCTGGAGGGTCTGGTGGAACCCATGAGGAAGACAGATATAACCCAGAGAAAGCACCAGGATCTGAAGGAAGTCTTGGAGGTGGCACATTCCATGGGAAGATGGGTAGTAGGACCAATCATAGGCCATACATGCCAGTGTTCACAGATGAAACGCTAGGCCAACACTCAGGTAGTATAGCTAACCTCAGACCATACATGCCCACATTTATAGATGAGCAAGAGCAGCATGAATAGGTTGAAGATTTTGTGGCACAATTAGCCAGGAGTACCAGGGAATACTACAGCTTGGATATGAAAGTTCAAAGACAAATGTCCCTAGACCAGTATTGTCAACTCAAGTTCAGAAACCAGCCTAGGACAAACCACAGGGGAATCTTTGAGTTTGAGCGAAGGGCAGGGAAGATAGAGATTCCATACTTTGATGGTACAACTAATATGACAACACAAGCATGGGTGTAGAAGCTGGATACCTACTTGCAGCTTAACCCCATGAGAGAGATGGAGGACATCAAGTTTGCCACTATGTACTTGGATGGAAATTCCCATGACTGGTGGTACCATGGGCTCACCACACTCGGCCACAACCAGATTGTATCCTATACAGAATTCACTCAGAGGCTCATTGATAGATTTGATCTAGGAGATCCTGAGTTACACTTCCGAGAGCTCACCCAAATCAAGCAAACAGGTACGACTGAGGCATACATTGATGAGTTCCAGAGATTGGCAGTGATGTTTTTCCTTGTGTAGATGTACTTCCTGTTGTCTTCCTTCTCCCGAAACTCGGTTGTCTAAATGGTGGTGTGATTTTTGGTGTGTTAGTCGCACATGGGTTTATGGATTCCACACTGACATTAATATGTATAGGATTGATGCCTTCTATTCCCATCTTGGACCTCTCATCTTCCTCTCATATGTTGCACGCATGATTTCCTCAATCTACTCCACAGCCCAAAGATCCTCTACCTCCTCTTCATAACTTGCCAAGCCTGCCCTCACGACTATGACTCTCTTATTGGTGTTCACCTTGTATTGGTAGGGTACTCCACTACGCATCTTTCCAACTGTCTGCATGATCAGCTTGATCTGGTCATCGTCCATCATAATTGGGTCCAAGGCTTCCTCCTTCTTTCCTTTATCCACTTCTACTTCCATTTCTTCTTTTTCTATCAGTGCTTCCCCCATTCCCCCATGCACGCAGGGAAGTTTAGTTGTTTGATCCCATTTTCATTAAACCTTTATCATAAATCAATATCTTAATAGAAGTATACAGTGATCAAATATACCTTCCTCGAGGCCCGCATAGAAACTCTTTCTCTGTTGCGATGTACGAGTTCGCGGTATCTACTGCAAATTTTATTATAAAGCATGCTACAATACTGTCGAGCCAAAAATATACTACGCGGGTGAATTTGTTGTTCAACTGCTGTAAATGCTTAATCTGAACTGAGTTCCACTCCAACTATCGGATCTGATTCATTGCATGTTTATCCTTCAACCTCAATATCCACTCCTGCAATAAGTGTGGAAAATCACAGAAAAATACTTCATGCAGATCAATAAACACATACTTCTCAATATATTTATGTTGTGTTACTCTAGGGTTTATGTTATATTTCTATGCAAACTCTATCTTCTTTGTCTTTATCCAACTTTTGATCTCTTCTTTTGTGGGATTCCACGGTCTCAACATCCCCTTCTAGCAGCGCATTCTTCTCACATCCACTCAATCCTATACTGTTCCAACCGACAAAAGAACCATTTGTTGGTTTAAGTATCTGATCTATACTTTTAACATGATTGACCCAGGTTCAGGTCTACTGGGGATCCAACAAAGCCTCTGAAACTATCGGCGCTCCTGGTAAACCAGAAGGAAACATAGTTCACAGAGTACATTGTGCAGTCTCACCCAAGACAGTCTTAATGGGTGACTGCAATACTCAGGTGTTTGCAGTCCAGGAATGAATGGAGATCCGAGAAGTGTGCGCTACACTATCATTCCCAATTATGCATGGGATGAAATAAAAAGCATTAGCTCATTTATTCATCATGCTAACATCTACTCCTAAACAGTAAAAGAGACACAAAAATTCAATCACATAACACGGGTTTTACCATGGTTCACCCCCTTGGGCTACGTCCACAAAGATCTGCCTTTCAAGATCTTCTATTATGGTAGTTCCAAAACTACAACGTTGTGCGCTTTACAACTCATTCTCAGTCGGTTCGAGATCCATTATGAGGTGGAATAGATCATACCAAGCTCCTCAGCCTATGATCTAACCCTCAATATCTACCCTTATGACCATCTACAACTCAACAACTTACAAAATTAGGTCATATGACAACATATTACAAACTAGTTATCAGAACATGACTCCTTCATCCCGTCGTCTCTTCAGATTGAGAAACTACTTCTCATGTGTCTCTCCTTCTAGACATCGTAGGTATCTATATATATGTCTCTGGCTCATCAGCCATTACAATGTATTAAAAAAAAACTAATCCTAACGTCATTAGGTCTTCCATGCATGTGTGTGTGTTGCTTTTCCTTCTAGCTCTCGCTTTCCTCGTGCATGCCTTTCTTCCCAAAATAGCCTTTATATATGATTTGACATGCTTCCAATAGTTTACTAGCCCATGATGCAAGAATATGTAGGGCGATATATTAGAGGATGTATACTTTTTTGTACCAACAATCCTGGTAACATGAAGCAAGGTCTATACCATTCTTTACTTGTACCCACTTGACCTTGGGAAAGCATTTCCATGGATTTTTTTGGAGGTTTACCAACCACAGAGAAGGTACATGACTATTTATTTGTGGTAGTTGACATGTTCAACAAAATGTGCATTCTCATGTCTTGTAAAAACACCAACAAGGGAAAGGAAGAAAAAACTTGTTCTTTGAACATGTATGGGTGCACTTTGGGATGCCAAGGAGCATCGTTTCATATAGGCATACCATATTTATTAGTGCATTTTGGACTACATTGTGGGAGAATATGAACACTAAGTTGAAGAGGTCTACAAAATTCCATCCATAGAAAAATGGGAAGACATAAGTAGTCAACCAGATTTTGGTGTAGATTTTTATGGGTTACAATCAGAGGCATCCAAAGAACTGGGATGAAAATATGATATATATACAACACTCTTGTAATAGAGAAGTACACACTTATACTGGCACGTCACCTTTTGAAACTTTCTTTGTATATTTTCCACCTTCAACCTTAGATGTTTTATATGGATAACAAGGAGGAGTGAAGGAGGACCTCACAGGAGATGCATTAAATAAAAAAATGTTGAGAAGATCAGGCAGATCCATTTGCAAGTACAAGAGGCACTGAGGAAGTCACAAGAAAAGTACAGGGCTAGACATGACCAACACATAATAGAAAGAACATTTGGAGTGGGAGATAGAGTATGGTTACAACTGAGTAAGAAAAGGCTAGAGGGTCCCGATAAGAATATAAAGGCTCTGTGGTATGGTCCTTTTGAGGTATTGGAAAAGGTGGGAGATAACGCCTACAAACTCAGTCTACCCCCATACATGCACATTTACTCAATAGTGAATGTGGAGAATCTCAAACTCTATGAGCCTTCCATTTTGGATCAGGAGGAAGAGAGACTCCTACCTTTTGTTGTTCCTAAGTTTATACTTTAAGGCTTTAAAGTATATTGTCAAGGCATCTGAAAAAACAGAGGGACCTAAGAATAGAAAAAAGACTGATAAAAAGGTAAAGGCTATTGTCAGTTTCTCAACTGTCTCTATCGAAATTCCCAGTTTTCCTAGATACTGATATCTCTCTCAATTGCTGCCCATGAACGTTCTAAGTCAACCCGGTTATTTGTTTTTTGTAAAATAGTGTTAAATAAATTTAGAGCAATGTTGGTTTGATCCAAGAGACCGTGCTCGATGTTAGGTTTCCTTGTAACTGGTACTGTCATGAAGGAGGAAAGTCAAGGAGGATAAAGTTCTGTGTTTTCTTTTTAGGCTGGTTATCTCTATTCCACAATGTAACGAGAATGATGTCAAAACCCAAATAAATAGTATGACCAAATTGTATGCCTTTTCTTGTATCTGAGTTAAATTTTAAAGAAAAGAAATGTGCATGATATGGAGAAAAACATAAAGCTATTAGCAAAGTGAGGCATCAATTTCATAGGAATCTCACATTGTAACAGAACACTATGAAATGAGAAAAATATTAATGAAGCATATGATGTTGAAATCTAAGCATCTACAGTTCTTGTATCTGTTGATAACAGATACAGAGGAAAAACTGTAAATGATTTGAAATAACAAGAATACTAATTTCCACAGTAGAGGTTGTACTAAATTGTAGCTAAGAACTAATCAATTAAACATATATAAGAAATATGGGATGACAGGGAAACACATAACTCAGAAGTGACAAGATCTAGAATCTTCAATCTGCATTTCTATTAATTTAGAGTCTCTTCAAAATTACTTCGTCAAAAATGTTTTTTCAGAGAGATCAAAAAGCCCTATTTTAGTCTTCGTTCCCTGTATTTATACAAGGTCATCCATACTTGATGGTTAACAATCTCCTACTTTCTAGGAGAAAAATAGTTACAAAACTGCAACCTTAACCGTTGCACGATTAACTTTTGTTTATCTATCATTCCAACAGTATGAGTTTCCAAACGATCCTTCATTGCTTAGTCAAAGTCTCTCCCTCCTTTGATGCTACACATTCAATACATTTCTCCAGAGAATGAACAAAGTTTCTGGGAGGTGTTGGAAGATCTTTAGTCTCAAATAGATAAAACTTTCTTTGTACCTTCGGGAACTGGTCTTCAAAACCTTGGTCAAAAAACTTGATCACTTGCAATTTTAAACTGGGTTGTACCAACCATCTGTTTATTAGGTTGGCATCAATTTCCTGAAATTGTAAAAGTTCAATCTGAATCTTCTTCAAACCTTCTTTGCAGTCCAACTATTGTTTTTCAATGTTTATCTGCCCCAGTGACTCAGAGCAGTCATTTTTTTCAATGCCTAATGCTTGCTTATCCAAAGAATCGAAGATTCCTTCACAATCATCTTTGATTTCTTTGACTATATTCTTGCTCTCGGATATATTTGTTTCCCATACCTTGAGCATGATGTCTCCTTTTATTTGTTTCGTGACAAATAGCTTTAGATTTTTCGTCGCCTCTTTATTCCCTGAACATGCAACCGCTTTCTGGAAAGTATTCCTTCCTACTTTAGTTTCCTTTTCTAGTAAAATAATATTATCAAGAGATTTTCTTACCTCTTGAAAGTAATTTTGGATGATCCCTATTTTGGAGATCAGTCTCTGCTGCTCAACTTCTATCTTTGTATGTGTTTCCAGCGAGAGGGTCTTGAAATCCTTTAAATATATAACCCGGCCTTCCATCAAATTTAACTTATCCTGTAATTGTTCTGCATGCTCCTTTTGCTAAGAAACCTGCACCTGACTTGCTTGTATCCTCTAGTTCATTTCGTCCAAGATTGATTTGAGCGATTGAATTTCTAGCCTTTCAACAACCCTAGTCTACTCCAAGCTTTTACTCACCTCTTCTCTGATGTTCTTCTCAACATTCTTTAATTGATCCTGTAATTGAGATATCATGTTATTACTCTTCTTTATCCTCGTTCTCATGTTTCCCACGATAAAAGAGTCTGTTGTTTCCATGGCTCCCATGGAACCTGCTATCTCTGTAGCGAAATCATCCTCCTCCAAATTATGTCCATCTAGCAAGACTTTATGCTTTTTTACCATACCCCCCTCCTTCATATACATCTCTTGTTTCAAAACAACCTTCCGATTTCTGCTAAAAAAATAATCAGAAGGAGGTATCTCATCTATGGAGATAGAGGTGAGGTCATCAACAAATATGGCTTCCATCTGTGGGAATCCAAAGGTGGACTGTAAGGGGGTTAAGGAAGCTATGGGACTTCCTAGCTCTGTAGATCATTTCCCTTCTATTTCCTTAGGTGTATTGACATCAACATCAGGTGATGAACGGGGAGCGAGCTTACTGGACTCGGGAGGTATCCCGGACCTCCTCTCTACTTCTGTCTCTGGTTTTTTCTTCTGTAAGGCCTCTTTATTTTGTGGGGGCCTTTCAGTATCCTGTGGGACTTTTTCAGGATTTCCCTTCTCCTGTGCTTTCTGTTTGAAGCCCGGGGGAGTATTTTCTTGTTCCTGGGGAAGGGTGATTGCTTCTCCTTGCAGTACTTTAGGTAGACCACTCCGTCTATGCTTCTGAAAGGTCTGAAAACTAGCTTGCAAGTCGGACGACAGTGTCTGTACTCGTTCTAAAACCTCTTTATAAGTCTTAGTCCCTTTGAACATGTCATACCAAGGGGACTTCTCATGTTCATATGCTTTCATATTGCAGTGGGCCATGTGTTTCCCCACTAATTGGTAAGGATCGTGCTTCCTATGCTCAAGGTCTACCAATTTGCCCTCCTCCAGTGCTGTCGCTTCAACCTTGGAATGACCCAAGTTGAGAAGTGAAAATTTTCCAATTTGAATGGGAAAAACATGCCAATATTTCTTTTGATCCATCTTTAATTATATCCCGATTCCACACGTTACTATTTGATAAGCTACCTCCCTGCACACTAGTCTATCAGGGAAGAATTTTGGGAACGCATGTGGAGGAATCGAACATCCAAAAACTATGATGTAGGAGAAATTCTCCTCTATAAACCAGTTAGCAATTGCTCGAAGGCTCCCTATGACCAACTCTAAAATGCAGGGGGGTGCACAGTCCTATAGAATCTAGTGTAGTGGTATTACCACGAAATGACAAATCTCGTAGAATGAATCCTTGGCATTTTCTTCCCAAAGTTTAGAATGATATTCATGAATAGGCTCCAGGTAAGTCGAATTCCAACTCCAATTCATCAAAGGGAAAGGAGTTGAGAAGCATATATCATCCATGATGTATGTGGACATATAAAAGGCTGTTGGTTGGCCTTTTGATCTTGCAGTCTGGTATTCCATAACCTCTCTCGCTATGTTATCGGATAAAATATTATCCTAATTGAAGTTGTAACCTTCTGCGGCCTCACGCAAAAGAGGTACCCATTTCGCTGGGAAGTGGGTAGGACTTTTCTTACCAAAAATCCTACATAACATCATCACCACATAAACCATATACTCGTTTAAAGACTTTGTGGGCATAAACACCATGTGTGTTGGCCCTGAATTTTGCTTCGTTTCTCCACCAGTCTTTTATTATGTCAAGATACGTTTGGTTTGACTCAAAACATTCTTTCCTCTGAAACTCACTGATGAAATATTTATTTGAAACTCACTGATGAAATATTTATTATAAATGTATTTGGGACAGGAAGACAATTTATACATTACTTGTATATGTTCTGGTCTGAAGGAGCCGATGACGACCCCTCGGCTGTCCAAAATGCTCCTTGTCTGCATGTCCGCTTGCTCTAAAGCCCAACTGATCATGTTGTTGTAAGTCAGGAGTTGCAGCCGTGTAGCCGCCTTGTGAAGTTCAGACTCCGCTATATCCCGGAGTTTGTTGTTGGCATCATGGGGGAAGTTCTTAATTTCATAATCGAGAGTTTTGAAAATCTGCCTCGAGGATTTTATGGAATCGATGGCATGCGGTATTGTATCAGATACAACATCTCCGTCTGGACTCGATACCTCTTAAACTTCCTCATTTTTCTTGGTGGCCTTCTTGGGCTCCATGGTGGTTATACTGGACCAGAAACCTGTTTACAGAGAAAAGTGTATAAAACTGGACAAATGTGACTCGCTACAGAGGTAAAGGTTAAGAATGAACTTCGACACACAGGACCTTTGTTAATGTCTAAATTTGTGCTGTAGCGAGCGTACTGATACCATCGATGAAAAATAAATGCTTTAATTTGAAAGATATGCTTAGAGATACGAACTCACGTCAAAAATATTTTCATTTACCCGTTATTAACACTGCCATATATCGACGATTTCGAAACTAAAAACTCGAAAATCACTGCCTTCCTTAATTCTCAAAAAGAGAAAAGAAGCTTAATCATCATTGATCATGTTTTGAAAACAACTTAATCTTTTAATCTTAGGGTTTGTTTAAAGAAAACGTGATTTCGCATTTCGGAACTTCGGGGATCCTGCCGTCAGGGGATATGTCACAAGTAAACCCCGGATCATGAAATTGCGATGGGATTAGCGAGGCGTTAATCATTCGTATTAAAAAAATTTAATTAATCATGATTAGTGGACAATTACTTTTTAATTTTTACTCTTCGAAAAATCAAGGACCGAGAATTCAAAGGAGAAGAGTTTGAAAATTCTTTAGCAGAGAGAAAACCGAATCGTGAAAGACTAAGGGAGAGATAATTGTGTTTAGGGATTTGATTAATTACGAATTAAAGAGTGCTTTGTGGTAAACAACGAAAAAATTAATGTTCATTTCTTCCCCCTTTTTACTTTATATTTATTAATATTTTGAAATGGCTTCGGGATTTCGGCGCCGGGAAAAAGGGATAGATTAAGATCACACCTCAAGTGGAACCGAATTTCGCAACCCAAAAAGGAATGGGTGATTCTAACTCCTTTCTATTTTGGACTAAGGGCAGTTCCATGGCTCAGGAAAAGATGAAGCTTCATTTTTAAAGGGTGGAAAAATTTAATCTTCATGTCAACATTAGGCTCCATCTAGGGATCTCGTCTCCTTGTGGGACAAGAAGAACATGTAGACCAAGTGCCTTCATTGGGTAATGGAGTCAAAGATTTGGCTATGTGAGACAAATAAGGAGAAAAAACTGAACAAGATTAGGGTCTCAACGTCAACCTTGAAAACTCTACAAAAACAAAAATTTTGACTATCCCGAGCCAGGTTTTCAATAGATTTCTTATCCTAAAGTTGACCTCAAAACTGTGTAAGATAATCAAAACCCAATTAATCAATCTTATCAGGCTTTTCATGATTTTGTTTGCATCAAGGCAAGTATTTACGTTGTGTCCGATAAGGAGATCTTAGAAACCTATGATAGAATCCAGCTGAAAAAAAGAGAAATTACTAGAGTATCTTTTAACTCGCGTATAACAACTTTTATCAGATATGAGGATATTGCTTCACTGCCAGTGAGCCTGTTCAGTACCCCGGTGAAGTTATCCGACTTCCCACATTGAATTTCCTTTCACCACTTCATTTTTCGCAAGCATTTAAATGCTGAGATGAGGGCAATCAATAAGTATGAATTTCCTTTCTTCATCTCTTTGAACTAGATGGGGGCAATCAATATTGAATTTCCTTTCACCATATGTTCGTATAATTTTTTTTTTTTTCTTTTTTTTTTTCAGATCTGAAGTGGGGGCAATCAATGAGTATGCAATACATTCAGGAAGATATCTGTTTGAAAAAGGATCAAAGTCTGTAAACTCATTTAAATCACTCCGGGTCAATCTTCTCACATGCCTTCAAAAATCAAGGGTTTCAGAGGACTTCTTAACAAACTTTTTTTGACCTTTAGTCTAGGGAACTTCCTTGAGAAAAACCAATCAGTTATTCCTGTTAGGATAACCAATAAGATTAGGATTAACATAGACATGTTTATGATCCAGCAAGAGTCAAAAAACAAAAAACATAACATGCTCTCTTTCTTGAAAATATGTTCGAGAGTTTCCAATGACCGAAGCGAGACCCCTCCGTTCTCAGGAAATTTCATTGATTAGAAGTCTATGATCAGGCGACAAAAGACTTTATTGTGGCCAAGGAGGAGGGTAAAGGGGTTTAGGCAAGCTGTTGTACATATGGTTGTTTTTAGAGAGAGTTTTTTTTTTTTAAACAACGATGATTTATTTATTGTACTTTTCAGAGTTTTTATCCAGAATTTTTTTTAAAAATGGGATTCCATACCTTTATGAGCTCTTATATTTCCAGTCCAAAGATTATTCGTTCATTACCTTTTTCATTGTGAGAGGCTTGATATGAGTACTTGCGCATTTCGGGACTTTCAACACCTCAATCCGTTGTCTCGCGTTAAACTCTTTCCTGCGAATAACATAACATTACAGTCCTTAGGAAATGACATGAAATAATCTTTTGTTTATTTTATTTTATATACATGTTTTAAT
>ML780308.1:1319043-1348917 GCA_009831015.1 Picea engelmannii
AGGAAAAATCATATTGGAGCCTGAAGCCATCACTGACACAAGAATTCGCCAATTGAGGAATAGATCCATTTCAGAGTATCTCATTAAATGGAGGAAACTACCGGTTGAAGATTCCACTTGGGAAGATGAGTCTTTTATACAGATGCATCCAGAGTTACTCAAGCGTTGCAGACAACACTTGTCTCAAGGGGAGGGGCATGTTAAGCCCTAATATTGGCTCATTAACCCTTAATTGGGGCATATTAGATTAGTAATGTTATTTCATTTATGTTGGCTTTAGGCCATTAGTTGTAATTATACCTCCTAGTCTCCTATATATACCAAGGAGACATTTTCATTTTGAATCATCTTGTACTTGAAAATTTAAGTGGGGTAAAAGGAGGTTTCCCCCTCAAAGAGGCTTATTATCTGAAATTATCTCTTTTTCAAGGCGTTGAGTACTTTTCCTGAGGTTTTTCTATGCTATATTGATGTTTGGTTCTTAACAGTGTACTATACCAAGATGCAAGAATATGTAGCACAATATATTAGAGGATGTATACTTTGTTGTACCAACAATATTGGTAACAGGAAGCAAGGTCTATACCATTCCTTACATGTACCCACTTGACCTTGGGAAATCATTTACATGGATTTGTTGGGAGGTTTACCAGCCACACAAAAGGGTCATGACTATTTATTTGTGGTAGTTGACATGTTCAACAAAATGTGCATTCACATGCCTTGTAAAAAGACCATCAAGGGACATGAAGAAAAAACTTGTTCTTTGAACAAGTCTGGGTGCACTTTGGGATACCAAGGAGATTCATCTCAGATAGGGATACCATATTTCTCAATGCATTTTGGAATACATTGTGGGAGAATATGGACACTAAGTTGAAGAGGTCTACAACATCCCATCCACAAACAGATGGGCAGACATAAGTTGTCAACATGAATTTGGTGTAGCTTTTGATGGGTTATAATCAGAGCCATCCAAAGACCTAGAATGAAAATACGATATATATACAACACTCTTGTAATATACCATTCCACACTTCTACTGATAAGTAACCTTTTGAAACTTTCTTTGTATATTTTCCACCTTCACCCTTAGATGTTGTATATGGATAAAAAGGAGGAGTGAGGGAGGACCTCACAAGAGATGCATTAAAATAAGAAAAAAATGTTGAGAAGATCAGATAGATCCATTTTCAAGTACAAGAGGCATCGAAAAATTCACAAGAAAAGTACAAGGCTAGACATGACCAACACATAATAGAAAGAACATTTAGAGTGGGAGACCGAGTATGGTTACAACTGAATAAGGAAAGGCTACATGGTCCTGGTAAGAAGATCAAGGCTTTGTGGTATGGTCCTTTTGAGGTATTGGAAAAGGTGGGAGATAACGCCTATAAACTCAGTCTACCCCCATACATGCACATTTACTCAGTAGTGAATGTGGAGAATCTCAAACTCTATGAGCCTTCCATGTTGGATCAGGAGGAGGAGTGGGTCCTACCTTCCATAGAAGACTTAGAACCATATTCTCAAGCAAAGTTGGCAGAGGACACATTTTTGCAGAAGCGGTCCAAAACTACAAGACATGGGTAGCATGACCTTTGGCAGATTGGGTTGAAAAGACAACTTCCAGGAAAAGCGAAGTGGTACTCCAAGGAGAAGGTAGAGTAAATATTTTGGGGACCAAAATCCTCCCTAAATGGGGAGGTATGATCTTGATCGACTCATTATATTATTTTTCATCTATATCAATACTTTCTGGGTGGAAAATTGAAGGAATCAACTTGCAGGTCCATTTCAGTGACTGGTCCAAATTTGGAAATTTGGGTCCAAAAAACCATCGAAAATATTTTGGATCCATTTTGAGGCATTGAATGACAGGTTTTTGGTCCAAACCTTACTCTATAGGAATATTCTATATTCTACACATCGATACCTTACCAATGGTGCATATCGTTTGTCAATCAGAGTTCATATGAGAAAGTTATGCCTCCCGCAAGTTAACCTACTGTATTGATCACTATGGTGTGAGTGGATGCCACGTCAACATCCATTACTTAGACATGTGGGGCTAACCACGTAGTGGATTTTCTAAGAACATTCTAGAAGGTCCAAAACCCTATCACAATGGAAGGTTGAGGAAGTCAAAACCCTACCCCTATATGGCTATCAGGCTATGTTAAATACCAGGCCACTAGGAGGAGAAGGGGTTCCATTATTTTGTATTGTATTTTGTTCCATAGCTTAGCAAAACATTTGAGAGTGGTATTTTGTGAGCATAAAAAGGGAGGAGATATTATGTAGCAGCCATACAAGCCATATGTCAAATGCAACTCTGCGGAGAGTTCCTCTTTCTTTGTACTTGCATCATTTCTATACCATAGAAAAGAAGGAAGAGCAACCTCACCTTCTAGTTGTGTTTTCTCTTGTATTTGGTTTCCCAGGCCATATCTTGTGTTTTATTTGTGGATGGTGTGATTATATTTTATTGTTCTTTGTTTTCTTCACTTTATATATTTCATGCATAAGAAGAAAATCAATAACTAAATATTATGGAGATCTAAAGGAAAAATAACCTTAATAGTAAAGATTTCAATATTTTATTAGATTTGTTGTGACGAGCTGTTATGATGGAATATCCACGACAGTTTACAAATCAATGTTTAAGGCTTTGGTTGGATTAAATATCAAATTTCTTGTGTTTATCGACATGTGCTCTTAAGGAACAAGCTTTGAGCTAGTTGGCCAAGGTCACAAAGTTGAGAGATCAATTGGACACCATGGGGACAAAAGTGGAAGATAAAGAGTTATTGTCCATTACCTTAAATGGACTTGCTCCATCTTGGAAACCTTATGTCCAAGGTGTTTTTGCTTGTGACAACCTACCAGATTTTGCAAAGATTTAGGATAACCTTGTGAAAGAAGAGACTAGGATGGAATCATGTTCCTATAATAAAAAGGAAGTAGAATAAATAACCTCATTGGGAGCATGAAGAAGGGTAGTAAGAAAGGGAATATGAACAGTAATAAGGAATATTCAATTTTAGGAAAGAAGGATTTGAATAAGGTGAAATGTTTCAAGTATCATCAGTTGGACCATTATGCTATCCAATGTTAGGAGAAGAAGGGAAGGGCAGGCATAAATAACTTGCAATTGTATTGTAGCAAGAGTGAATGGGGAATCAACCATGTTTGAGAATACCTTCTCCATTGTCTCTTGTTTGACTTATAACAATGTGTTAAGTGTTGGATGGTATGTGGATAGTGGAGTATCAAGACATGCGACTTGTGACAAGAAACACTTTAGTAGGATTCAAGAGCAAGAGAAGGTACGTGTCTAGAGTTAGGTGATGATGATACATATCCTATGAAAGGTTCGAGTTCCATTTTCTTTGGGATGCCATCAATGGATGTTCTTGAGTTGAATGATGTTTTTCTTCCTCTTAGTTTGAAGAAAAAACTTATTTTAGTTTCTTTTTTGGTAAACCATTAATGTAGAGTTGCATTTGAAGGATAGTTGTGCATTATTAGTGATTTTCGTCTAGCCAATCCAAGGACTTTGGATAAAGGTTTGTGAGTTGGTTACCTTTACAAGTTGCTTGTTGATCCTATGGAACTTGTGCATTCCATCAAGAAGCTAGGTGATCCTTCTAGTCTTAAGGTGGCATATACAAATAATGTATCGTGAGATGCCGTGGAGATAGTTCAAAACCTATTATGGAATCAATGATTAATTCCAATCTTATAGGTGATGGGAGTATTGAGGAGTATTTATACCGAGTTGTTGTATTGTCTGAGAAAGAAGGATTTGAACTTGATGATATTATTGCTCCAATTACCATTGGATTCTCTCAGAAATAGGGAGTTGACCTTGTTGATGGTTTTGTTTCAGTTGCCATAGGTTTTGAGCTGCATGTGAAAGATACCCATAATTGCATTTTGTTAGAGGCCCTATGTGGGTTGTGTATACTACAAGCTTGATATTTTAGGATGGATGAGATTTGGGCAGATGTTTCTCATTGTGATTTAGAAAGATTTGATAGAAGTTCTAAACGACTCATGATGCGGTGTGAGAATATTTTAACCTGTGAAATTGTTATGTAGAATGTTGGAGTTTGGTAGGTTGTTGATGATTCAAGGTTATCTTCCTTCATATTTACAAGTGGTTAGTGTTTCTTAGAGTTTTGATATGTTGTGATAGCATTGTGTATTGATGGATATAGTGAGACGTTCATGGCTTATAGGATCTATATTCTAGCATAAAATAATCCTACAATAAGATGAGATGTGAATTTTGATGAGGATTTGAGGTCCTCTAGTTCTCAATTGTCTCCTTCAATGATTGAAGGGAGTGAGGAGGTTGTTTTTTCATAAACTGATTTAGAGGATACAATATAACTATACAAAGGTGTGGAAAAGGTGATATTTGGGGTGTATATGCCCTCACCTTCTACTCCAACACATAGGAATCTGAGATGGCTTACTCAAACATTATAATATGCACAAGATCATATAGGAGCACCCAAATATTTGGTGAGGGTGAGCATACATCCTAGATGATATGATAACCATATTGCATTAGCTTCTTCCATTTGTGATCCTTCCAATTGTTTTGAGGAGCCAAGGTGTGATGCCTTGATGGAGGAGTGTGATGTTTGGAGGAAAATTCCTTTCCAGAAGAAAGTGGTTGATTTTGAGACTGTGGTAAGTTCAAATTTGCAAATGTAAAGTCCAGTTGAGTTGTAGAGGGAGTAGACTAATGTTGGTGAAATCACTTTCCTCTTAAAGAGGGTGTTAGCTTTCAAGGTTACTCCAAAAGTGTTTACACCATGCTTAGGGGTTCTTCATGTGATGTTAGATGCATGGTGTAAGAATGACCCTTGGTTATACCATGATGGACATACATATCAGAATTGGCTTACTCATTGATTAATAGACTTTGTCTTGATTCCTATGTGGCACACATCCTTTAAACATTCAATATCTAGAAATCATGATGGCATTATTCATGATGGCCACAAGGAGAGTGGGTTTATTTCTTGGAGGATGATTCACCTCGAAGGAGGAGAGTTGAGCATCATGGAGGATGGTGTTAAGCCCTAAATGGAATTAGGACACTTGGTTTCTTGCATGGAAGTTTATATCTGACTCGAGGATGCTTGGGTTTAGGAGTGATCATGTAAATAGGGTGTAACTAGAGCAACACATGGATTAGGAGGAGCATTGGATATTTGGAAGCTTATGGAGGTGGATATTTGGACACATCTTGTGGATTTTTTAGCCTTGGAGCCTTTATTTTGAGATGTGAATACCTTGGATCTTGACATGTGTCACCTAGAGTTGGAATTCTCCACATGTGGGCCTAGTGGACATGGTCCACTTTGTATTGTTGTTTGTCCTTACCTCTATATAAATAGAGGAAGGAGATAGATTTTCCATTCACTCATTCATTCATTATGTTACCGCTCAAACTTTCACCAAAGGGAAAGTCTCGCCCTGCGAGGGAGAGCTTAGGGCGACGGATAACCAAGCCACCCACTATCACTTCAATGGCCTTTCTTCTACACTTATAGGCCAGGGTTTCTAACCTAAGGAAGGTTTTCCAACATGATGGTCAAATAAGTTCCTATCATTGTAAATCACATGGTTGAGGACAACGACTTGGTTTGACTCAATTTGATTTCTATAAGTGAATGGATCAAGACAAGCAAGGGAAGACAATGATCAATAAGTGCTTGGAAACTTGCAATCAAGAGTGTTCAATGTGTTATACCAATACACCTCCACTTATTATCATGAAGCAATAAACAATAACATGTGATGCAAAGTATTCGATGGAAAACATGCTAGGTAAAAGAGCATATGTTTCATTCACAATATCATATCCATGAGACTAGTCATCATCAATTAGTGTAGCAGAAAAATTATAGGTGCAAATAATGAAAAGTTAACAAGTATTCATGGCACAATTTAATCATAAGATAGATTGTTATGAAAGCAACAAATTTACAACAGACTTTAGCCAATCAAACTGCATCCATTTGACAATTTAACTAACATATATATTCCATGAATCAAATGAAATATTATTGTTGTAGTAGAAATCCAGTTGACAAGTATTTAAGAAGACATGGCATAGTTTCAAAGTACATATTGCAAAGTGTGCATTGAGACTTCACTTATGTCCTTTACCAAATCTAGAAATTGTATCATCTAACAATTACTTTGCTCATGTAACAATCCATAGAAATACCAAAGATGCTCTATATATCAAGCAACTCAACAATGATTATAGTGTTGCATATCAAATGAGGGTACCAACAAGCAGACCTTAAGATGTCCAATGATTACCACATGAAAACCACATAATTTTGGACATTATAATCAAATTAATGTGAGAAATGTCCAGATTTCAAGCAATGATATCTTTGAGTTGTTATGACAAATTTGTATCAAAATATATGGATCACAAGCATTATTTTTAAGGTTGTAACCTTTGTTCAATTCAAAACATCACACACATAATCTACAACCCCAACTTTAACCTTTCAGAAGAGAAATAGTCTTTCATACAATCATCAATGTTAGCAACTATAGGTACACTTAGGAGGTCATTGTAATGTCTTAAGCATCGATGTGTTAGTAGCAGAAGTATGGAAAAGGAAGACATGAAAATGTTGCATAAAAATTAGTCACCTAACTCCTTTTTGTTCTTTAGATACTCTACAATTTGTGACAATCTCTGAGAAAGTTCCAGACAATAGACATGTGAGACAATGTTGGGTCCCTAGACAAGGTCGTTGAGGAATATTCCAGTTCGTTTGGTGTCTAGTTATAAGGTAGATAAAGAATGCATCAAATTTTTGGCAAGAGAAGCAGTTACACTAACAACATAGTTACCAACTTAATGAGAACTATGACCTCAAAACGAGAACTCTAGCCCTTAAAACCCATATTTTTACATAAAAAACATGAAAATCAACCCCCAAATCAAAAAGTGGTGCTACCGGTAGCACCATTTTTTGTAACGAGGTCAAAATTACAACTTTTTTCAAGCATGGGCTTAAAGGATCAAATGGTTTCTCAAAAACACTTTAAAATCAACCCCCAAATCAAAAAGTACTGCTATTGGTAGCACCATTTTTTGTAATCGGGTTAAAATTACAACTTTTTTCAAGCATGGGCTTAAAGGATCAAATGGTTGCTCAAAAAATCTTTAAGATCAACCCCCAAATCAAAAAGTGGTGTTGCTGGTAGCACCAGTTTTTCTAACCGGGTCAAAGTTACAACTTTTTCCAAGCATGGCCTTAAAACATAAAATAGTTGCTTAGAAAAACCTTGAAATGAACCCCTAAATAAAAACCTGACGCTACCTAAAGCAAAAAAAAAATCCCGAATGTTAAAATTGCAGCTAATATGACCTAATTGAATTTGTGGCCTTGACAACAAATCTCTACACAAATAAAAAACTCAAAATTGGATCCTACATGGTCACTTGAAAATTTATTTCCTAACTTTTTTTTTTCTTAAATTTACATTAAAAAATAAATGAAAAGAAAGGAGAAAATCTTCACAAATATATATTTTTTTAATGAAGACAAAAACACATTTACAAAAATATATTCAAAACCCAAATTTAAAAAATAAATAAATAAACTTAACAAAATGGTGAAAAACAAAGAAAAACTAAAAATAAATGAAAAAAATATAAAATTTCCCCCAAAAACAATAATTAAAAAAAATAAAATAAGTTTTTCTGTTAAAAAGAATAACAAAAAATTCCTTCAAACTTAAAAAAAAATTGAAAAAAAAAACTCAAAAAACTAAAAACAAACAAAATTCAATAAAATATTAAAAAAAAAAACATCTAAAATAAAAAAATATTTCACAAAAATACTAATATTACTTAAGCTAAAAATTTATTTTTAATTTTATTTTTAAATAAAATTTAAACAATACATTTCATTTAAAAAAAAAATCAAATCTTTTTCTAATATATATATTTCAATGAGTGAATGAAGCACCAAGAGTCATGTGGGCTATGTTGGGGTAAGTTGGTACATAAACTTTCCAGGGTCGTAACTTTTGCATACGATATCTGTTTTAGGCACATTATAGCCCGTTGGAAAGTTCTATCCAAGGACTACACATTATGCCATCAAATTCTGACTCCATTTATATTTTGGCTGTGGCGAGCCCTAAAAATGTTGTTTAGGGCCTCAAAATGACCCCAAAAGTTTAGGACCCGAAAACTAGGAAAAAACTATCAAACTAAGAAATTGCCAGGATGAGCCAGTTGGAATAGGTGGGTGGCCACTGATATCCACCTAGATCATCTTGGGATAAATCTTCAATAAAAACTAAAGATTAAAAATAACTCAATGTGCAAATTGCGTGGCCTTTTCCGAAAAAAATTGAAAAACTTGTTAAATTTAAAACATTGATAACTTTACTTCCCAGACACTGTTTTGGATGATTTGTTGTTTTAAAATTGGATATTTTCTGAGAGGAATTAAAATATCTAATTTATTTTTTCCAAATTATACTCAGAAAGTTTCATATATAAACCTGAAGTGTGTCATCCTCATTTTTCCCTAGAAAAAATATGCAAAAATAACCAAAAATTATTCCCTACTTTGGCCAAGGAAAGTGCTTTGATACCAATTGTTAAGTACATGAATAGATCTGCAAATATACTTCAGAAATAACCAAGAATAAACCAAACCATTCACCAATAATGAACACAAGAAATAGACAAAACCCTTGAGGTTGGGTAACACCATATATTAATCCTTAAGGAAGGATAACACTCCTCAAACAATGCTTGATACATTCACAATAGTCTTCACTATACTCCAATACTTTGCTTACACTTCTTTATATAGCATTCTCTATCTTCTAAGAACATTCTAGATAAGGAATCTTTTAGAAGTCCTATTTATTGTATCTAACTATCACAGTGGGCCTTATTTAATAATATAGAGGACCTACTCCACCTTACATGAATGGCCTCCACTAATAATACATAACCACATTCCCATTGGGTACCTTCCTAGGTACCCCATATTACCTCCCTAGGTATACTACATTCCATCCCCCTTCACATGTTTTGTCTTTGAAACATGGAAAGAAACCACACAATATGATCGGCTAAGCAATATAGCCAACTGGTACCAAGTACAACCATCCATCCATCCTAACGGAAGACGAACATGATGTTCAACTGCTGCTTTTCCACCCTGATTTGGATCTGCATCTTGTCGGTATTGCCATGGGAGTGGTTCTCTTGCATGATGTATTCTTGTAGTGTTAGTATGCCTCCATGCACCTCTGGATTGATTTCCTTTATGGTTCCTCGCTGGTGCATAAGTGTGTTAATGCTCACGCCCTTACCTTGATGAAGGTAATGGGGGGTCCGGAGAGACCATAATAACAATAGTGGAGACCATTCAATGTAAGGTGGACTACATCCATTATATTATTAAATAAGGCCCACTATGGTAGTTAAATATAATAAATGTAAGAGGACTTACTAAAAGGTTCTACTTGTAGAAGGTTTCTCCTCTAGAATGTTCTTAGGTGGTTGGTAGCAATATATAAAGGGGTTTAAGCAATGTAATGAGGCAAGTTGAGAAGTATTCTATTTGGAGTTGAAACTCATTAGCAGGTTTCCCCCTCAAAGAGGAAAGTGAACAAAAGAGGATCCCTTCCGTAATATGATCCATTGTATGGTGTTTCCCTACCCTAAGGGTTTGATATTAATAAAGTGAGAGTTTTTCTATATTGTTCTCTAAATATTTGTGGTGTATATGTATGCAAGTATTTGGTTCTTAACATCATAATTCCTTTATAATAATTTCCTACATATGAAAAATGACAAGAATGACAAAGTGAAACACTTGCAGAAAACAATCACCAACAATGCACTATTGAATAAATGAATTGTGAGCATGCTTGTTATTATCCTCCTTCAAAGAGGTAATTTGTTTTCATGAATACAACAAGAAGAAGAGAGATTTCATATCCGTATTTGAGTTTAGTAAAGAATTATACAATACCCAATTTCAACTCTCCAACTGTTGACCTTCTTAATTACATGACTTTTCAGTTACTAATTCTACATCTTCTCTACTCTTCCCATTCCAATTACATTTTGGATTTTTTGAAACATAAAGAAATCATTACATAATATTCATTCCTACTATGATTTTCCTCAGGAAGGTGAGAAACTCTAAATCTTTGGTGGTGAAGGGATCTCCTCCTGAAAATTTGGTCCAGAAGATGGCCAACTATAGGAAAACATGTTCATTGATTGTGGACCTGTGACGAGGGTTCAGGGGAACCAGTTGACTAAGAAGAATACGAAGGTCCTCCCTCCAACCTTGCTCTTTTGCAAACATGAATAGTTGTCAAACTATGAATGTATGTTCCTTTCTTGTAGCAAGGTTCTAACTTGGCTATTAATTTTGATATGGACGTACCTTAGGTTGAAATATGTATTACTGCCATCTTTCAATCTGTGTCATGTGTTCTCTGATGACAAGTGCTCTGCTACTTGTGAAAACAAGTGAAGCTCCTCCTTGGCTTGATGCTGCAAAATCCTGGTAGTTTCTCTTGGCGGAAATAGAGAGGAGAATGAGTAGAGTACTCCCATTGTTGCAACTATTAAATATCATGTTCTACCCATCTCTTTTCCTAACAATGAATTCTTCCTACCCATTTCTTCTTTTTATAACATTTCAAGTGATTCTCATTGAGGCATAATGACGAGACAAGGGTGTTGTTATCGCTATTTCACTTAGTTCCTCCTTGTTTAAAAGGTCATTTCCATTATTAATTATACATGGTCCCTATGGTTTCATATGAGTTGGTGATATGCAATTTCTCTCTGTCTTGCAATCTCTCACATGCCTTTGGTATATCTACTCATACTGCCTATATCATATGTGTATCGTGTGACCCTAGGCATGGCGTTGTTCATCAAATCATGTGCATGGAAATCAACTTCCACCCTCTTAGTTGTTTACTTCATTGATCTTTCAAGACCTAAAAATACAAAAACAATTATTATCCTTCGCACTACACTTAACTAATTTGATCTAGATCTGTCCTCTACTTATCTGAGATTTCTTGTATTGTATGGTACTTCTCTCATTCCACAGGGATATTATGCGCATGAAATGATAGGTTGGGTGATACATGTATAAGGAAAGTCATGCCACTTATCATTAGTAGGCAGGATGGAAACAAACATGTGTAAGTAGGTTTGTAGAATTAGGTCCAGATCTATGGGAAAATAAGTAGGTTTGTGGGATTTAAATTGATGTCGATGAATAACGAACCATACGATTTGCGGAGAATCGATTTGATAAATTCATGGGTTGCAGGGTTTCTGGATAACATGATTTTATGTGTCAATGTTTAGGCAGGGGATTTGATAAATTCATGGGTTGTAGGGTTTCTGGATAACATGATTTTATGTGTCAATGTTCGGGTAGGGGAAACCCACAAGAGTTTTCCCACATAGATTCTTTCGAAAAGGGTTTGCAGGTTCATAGTTGAATCTTCAACTGGTTGGCCATTCTCAAATAGGTTTCTCTCATAGCGCGGTCTTTAGCAGATTTTGGGGTGTTTCAAGGACATTTAATTCACAAGGCAGAGTTGTAATAAGATTTAGAGCATGGTTAAATTCATGGTAAATCATCTGCAAAGGTAAATACTGAAAATGAAGGGATCTGTTATGGTGGGTTCTGCAAGGGAAAGTCATAATTTTTGGATTCATGTGCCCTACGAGTTTGCAGGTTTTTAGAATATTATGGTTTGGATCTCTTCTAAGACTTCCGTAAGGTCGAGTGCCCGCGGTCATCAACGGTCACTTCTGTGGCTTGTAGGTCACAATGATAGGTACATGCATGTTACATAGTGTTTATCCATCCCCACAGGCGCGAGCCAGTGAGAATGATGTGAGGTATCCATGTTCATGGTTCTTTTAAGCTTGTGGGAGAACTTGTCCATTGTTTATCAGTGCAATTATTCTCCCATTATAGGTGATCATGTTGATCTTTGATCTACGGGGATCACTTCCTTTCCTCCTATTAGTGGTCACCAATTCTTAGTTTGCAAGTGAATGTCTCATGTTATTCTATGTGTCTTATCATCTTACATAAACAAAAGAAATCATAACTGCATCATCCATAAAAGTTTCCCATGTGTTTCAACATCTATTGATCTAACCAATTTATATGAATTATGTTCATCCATATGGAGCTCACATCAGTGTGATATCAAAAGACAAGATCGTTTCCCTGCTTATTCTAGTTTAACATTAATGTTGCAACCCTGGGCTTTTATTGTTACTTGAACATGGTATCCATGTAAGACATTGTGGGATTTAGGTTCGACATATAGGAAAAAGGTCTACAGTCTTGTCGCAGGGGTCATATCTGATTTATCCTGCATAGTTAGAGGGTGTGGGTTGGTTATAATAAAGTATCCCTTCTTGATTAGATTCAAATAAAGATATTTCTGAACAAACTCCCCTCCCTTCTTTGTTGTGGATGGTAAAAAAGGTAATAGATTGAGTAGAGGGTTTATGTGATTGTTATGATAAGCCTCAAGTCAACTGGAAAAAAATTATTTGAAGGGATGGAAACCCGTAGTCGTTCGACTCCAAGAGAAATCAACACAATCGTATGCAGGAAAAACAAGAGGAATTTGTTGGATAGAAAGGACCAGGCCATAAATTGAAGTATTATAAATTCCAAACTTTGAATCACCAATATTAAACATCTCGATAGTAAAATAAATTCATTTCCTCTTGATCATAGATTTGATAGATTAGCTTTGAATTGTTTCCACAACTGGGTTAGTATGGGCAGGCCAATGGATATTAGTTAACTAGATAGGTTCTAAAACATGGTTCATCACTATGAAGACTACATCACTTACTCGGCCTCAGATGTCCAATGGGCATTCTAACGATTGATTAAACTATTATCGGAGTACCAAAATCATCATTTGATCATAGACAAGGTTTTAGTAGAGTTTCCCTCTAAGGTCTCAGTCTTGAATGAGGATAAGGGTATCACCACTGGTTTTAATAATGTATGGTTTGCAATGAGTTTATCAAATGTTAGTGCTTTCCATTAACTCACATCTCTATCCAAGTAGATCAAGGAAGAATGGGTGAGGCTGAATGATAGGTAGGCTAGGTATCTGAATATAAAATTGGTGGGGGATCCATTTCTTTTGGCTTGTGAGAACTAAAAGAAAAAGGGGGACTTTTTGTGGCTACAATAGGAGGTTTACCAACAACTAGGAATGGAAATGACTATATATTTTTGGTAGTTAATAGGTTCAAAAAGATGTGCATTCTCATGCCTTGTAAAAATACCATCAAGGGAAAAGAATCAACAAACATCTTCTTTGAACAGGTATGGGTGTTCTTTGGGATACCAAGGAGCATCATCTCAGAAAAGGATACCATATTTATCAATACATTTTGGACTACATTGTGGGAGAATATGGACACTAAGTTGAAGAGATATACAATATTTCATCCACAAATTGATGGGCAAACAGAAGTAGTCAACATGACTTTGGTGCAACTTTTGAGGGGTTACAATCAAAAGCATTTGAAAACATGGGATGAAAATTGGATCTACATAAAACACTATTATAATAGAGTAGTCCACACTTCTACTGGTAAGTCATGTTCTGAAACTTGCTTTGGATATTTTCCACCTTCACCCTTGGATGTTGTATATGGACAACAAGGAGGAGTGATGAAGGACCTCACAAGAGATGCATTGAGAGCAAAAAAAATTGTTGAGAAGATCAGACAAATCCACTTGCAAGTATAGGAGATGTTGAAGAAGTCACAAGAAAAATACAGGGCCAAACATGATCAACACATAATCGAGAAGTCATTCAAAGTGGGAGACAGAGTTTGGTTACAACTAAAAACGAAAGACTACAAGGTCGTAGTAAGAAGATCAAGGCTCAGTGGTATGAACCTTTTGATATATTGGAGAAGGTGGGAGATAATGCCTACAAACTCAGTCTACCCCGTACATGTGAATTTACTCTATAGTGAATGTGGAGAATCTCAAACTCTACGAGCCTTCCATGTTGGATCAGGAGGAGGAGCAGGTCCTACCTTCTATAGAGGAATTAACACCATATGCTTAGGAATAGTTGGCAGAGGACACAGTTTTTCTGAAGCATTCCAAAAGTATAAGACAACGGAAGCATGATCTTTAGTAGATTGGGTTGAAAGGAAAACTTCCAGGAAAAGTAAAGTGGTACTCCAGGGAGAAGGTAAAGGAAAATTTTCCTCGCCTCATTTAGTAAAGCTTTTGGGGACAAAAATCCTCCCTAAATGGAAAGGTATGATCCAAATTGGATCATTATATTATTTTTCATCTATCTTTATGATTTCAAAGTGGAAAAGAATGGAGAAATTAACTTGCAGGATCATTTTAATGACAGGTCCCATTTTGCAAAATTGGGGTTTGAAGCCTTCCAGAGCCATTTTGAGGCATAAAATGATATTTTTTGGGGTCAAAGCTTTCTTAGCTTTATATTGGACCCCTTGACACTATTCTACACATCGATACATTTCCAATGGTGCAAACATCGCATCACTCGAAGCTCATATGAAAAAACTATGCCTCTCCAAAGTTGTTATCTCAAGATTTGCCTCACCATTGCTATCTTGCACAGAGGGCCTTTTTTCATTTCCCTATGCAGACTTGTCATCCATTTTTAATGAATCCAGAGCTAAAAATACATATTTTTCCACATATACGCGCCCTATCTACTATACAACATGCGCATACGCAGGCTGCCCCACTACAGCCCGTGTACATCGAGATTTGTGCCAAAAAATACAAAAATGAAGTCGGGTTTCCATGTCACGACAGGAGATCTCTGATCCTTGGCCTTCCATATACTGGAAACGTTCTGATTCGACCCTTCAGTTGCATTTTGAAGGCTATAAGAGCATAATTCCGAGCTATGGAAAAAAGGAGAAAGCATTCATCTTTGAGAGCAAAGTTACTTTGGAGAAATTACTTCATATTGAGTCTGCATTCCTTTGTCCCTCAAGTCTGAACACAGTGTTCAGCCCCCGAGTTCTTTCCCTATTGTTGAGAGAACCTCATTGTCTCTTTTATATGAGCTTGCTTTTGGTAGAGGATTGAAGTGGTGGAGACCCAGTTGGAAGGAACTTGGTTTCTTGGTTTTGAACCGTGCCGACATGGAAGTTTGTAATGTTATCACTTATGTTGATCATTTATTAATAAAAATAATCATTTCTCGTCCTATTGGTATCATGCAAATATATGATTATTATCCATGGGCATGTTTGTAATGTTTATTGATAGATTATGCTATCTAATGTGCTAACATTTTATATTATCACTATATGCTTTCTCTACTTGTTGTTGAGAACTTGTCGCAGGTATAAAGTTTTGAGTCGAAGTGCTCAACGATTTACATCTTCAAACGTTGGAACGAGGTATGCTTCTTTCTTATCTCGCTTGCACATTGGTTTTGTATAGCATATGTTGGAATTGAGTAGATTTCTGCAATCATACCCGTCTGTTGTGGTTTACCCTGGCCATAGAGAGTTTTTCCCTTGTAACACAAGTTGACCTACCGTGTTGACCACCATGGTATGAATGAATACCACATCAACCCCCATTACTCATGCATATGGGGCTAGAAACATATGGAAATTCAATAATATTTTAGAAGGTTCAAAACCTTATAACAATTGAGGGTTGAGTAAGTCAAAACCCTACCCTTAGATGGCTATCAAGGGATGTTAAATATCGGGGCGCTAGGAGAAGGGGTTCCATTCTTTAGCATTGTATTTGTTCCATAGTTAAGGTGAGTGCCTAGGAGTGGAATTTTGAGAGAATAAGAAAGGAGGAGATACTATGTAGCATCCATGCAAGACATAGTGTCAAAGACAACTCTACAAAGAGTGTTTCTTTCTTTGTACTTTCATTTGACAAAAAGAGAGCAAAACAACCTCACCTTCTAGTTGAGTTTTCTCCCGTATTGGGTTTCCCAAGTTATATCTTGTGTTTATTTGTAGATGGTGTGTGTGTATTTGTTTTTGTTCTCTATTTTTCACATTTCGACTATTTCATACATTTAAGAAGAAAACCAATAATCAAAGAATCTGAGATCTAAAGGAAATTACCCTTCACGTTAAAGATCTCAGTATTTTTATTAGATCTCTTGTGAGGAATTGTCTATTGGAATATCCACAATAGTTTACAGATCATATTTGTATCAGAGCATTATTTCTTGGGGCTTTTTGGGAAAGTTGCAGGGATCCAGGAATTGGTTTAAGAAGAAAGTCGTAGAACCCTAGTCATGGCCGATGACTCTGCTCATAATAACCCTTGAGATCCAGCGGATGAGATATTTGTGGGGCTGGAAGATAAATTTGCTGATATATCTCGCAATATGTCCCTCCTCGTGGAAAATCTAGTGAGAAATCTCATACCGTTCAAATAAGTTGGAGGCTCGAACTCAAAGATCAGATCAAACAGTAAATTAGGGGATAACGAAGGCCCATAAAAGGAGTCTTGGAAAGAACCTGAGAAAGAGAAGTTGAGTTCCAGTGCCATAAACCCTTCATAGTCTTTATTCAATATGGAATAAAATGTGGACATAAAGCCATACCAAGGTGAGATTGATGCATTAAAACTTAATCATTGGTTGTAGCAATTAGAAGTTTATTTCATCTTTCACTGTATAGATGAAGAACACAAGATATCATTTTACAGACTAAAGTTAGAGGAACATGCTTTAATTTGGTGGGAAATCCATACAGAAACACTTAGGCTAGAGGGTGATCCACCAATAACTAGGTGGGAGAACTTAAAAACTCTCATCAAGTCCCAATTGTATCCTATCAAGTATGTAGAGGAACAATGGATCCGATGGCACTACTTCAGAAAAACACGAGGGCAGAGTTACAAGAGTGCACCACTAAGTTCAAAAAGATGGCCATCATGTTGGGTATCTCTCCCAAGAGCCCAGATGTATTCCTCAAGTATATGGGAGGTCTATATAACCATCTATGAAATAAAGTGATGATTTTCAAGTCAAGGACAATGGATGAGGCATGCGTACAGAAACAACATCTAGAAAACATAGGCCACAAGAAAGGCCAGCCAAGCGATTCTAAGTAGAATGAGCACTAGGAAGCTTCCAAGGAGGGGAAGATGAAGTGGAAAAAGGGAAAGGATAAGAAGACGACAACCACTAGAAAACAGTGAATCGATCCTAGCAACCATTGTAACCATTTCAATATTGATGGGAACATTGAGGAAAAGTGTTGGAAACTACATCCAGAGTTGAAATCGAAGAACTACAAGCAGGATACAAAGAAAAATAATCTTTTAGCCATGGATTTGAGAAATCAACTTGAAAGTAGCTTCGATGTGGATGAGAATATTGTCTGCACATCAGTACATAGGGAAGTGAATCTGAGTATCATTCATCACCAGGAAGAGAAAGAGATGACCAAACTCTTCCACATCAAGGTCCAGGTCAAGAAGAGCAAGATAGATTCCTTGTTCGACTCTGGTTCATAGGATAATCTCATAGTAGAAGATATAGTCAGGAAGATTGGATTAGAGATTCACGATCATGTTATCCCATATCGATTGGGATGGGTAAAGAAGGATGTAGAGATCAACGTAACGAAACAGTGTAAGATCAAATTTGTTTTAAGTGATGATTTTATTGATGAAGTGTAATTGGATGTAGTACCACTTGATGCATGTGGAGTAGTGTTTGGAAGTCCCTACATGTATATGAGGGATGTAATATTCATGCGAAGATCCAATCAGTATCGACTAATCAAAGATGGGAAGTCCTACATCAACAACGTGCATAAAATAAATCCAAAGATATCACTGGTAAGTGCCAACCAAGCCAAGAACTTGATTAATTTCAGTAAGAAATATGTTTTACTTTTCTTAAGAGAAAATCAAACTGAGGATGACTCGATAAGAGTAAAGGCATACCTGGAGGGGTGTACTAAAGAGAGGAAACATAAGTTGGAGGAGTTGCTATAGACATACATAGGAGTGTTCTAAAAGCCTAAAATGCTACCACCCAAGAGGGAAGTGGAGCACGAAATACAATTATTGACATACTCCCCATTGTTGAATATTGGGTTGTATAGATAATTTGTTCTTGAAGCAAATGGAATGAAGAAGCAGTTGCAATAGTTGTTGGAGAAAGGTGTGATTCGACCAAGCACCTCACCTTGTGGGTCACCTATCATAATTATACCAAAGGATGGGACTTGGACAAAATTATGCTAAAAAATCAGTACCCTCTGCCCAAGATCGATGATTTGTTAGATCAATTGCATCATACAAAGTGTTTCACCAAGTTGGATCTCAAATCGAGATACCACCAGGTACGCATCAAGGAAGAAGACACCTGGAAGACTACCTTCAAGACAATGAGAGGTTTGTATGAATGGTTGGTCCTACCATTTGGTTTATGTAATGCACCAACTACATTGATGAGATTGATGAATGATGTATTATTCCCATATCTAGATTCATTTGTTATATTCTATTTGGATGATATATTGGTTTATAATTCTACTTGAGAGGACCATATCTCACATCTCATGCATGTGTTATATACTCTTAAGAAGCACCAATTATTGGCTAACCTCAAGAAATGTGAGTTTTCTCAACATTGTTTGGTGTATTTGGGGTATGTGGTCAATAAAGGGGAGCTGAAAATATATCCTGCAAAGATGGAGGTTGTTAGTAACATTTCTCATCCGAAGCACAAGAGCGATCAGGTCTGCAAGTGGTGCGATGAGCGTCGAGTGCAACTCACAGAAGAAATCCATTTCGGGCTTAAATCAAGCGAGCGAGCAGTCTGATTTCAAGCGATCAGGATTCATCCAAAGGAACATATCAACGGTTGGCGGGAAATCGTGGTTAGCGAAGTTTCACCGAGGTTAGCGCAATGGATAGCGCCCATATTGTGTGCAGTGAAAGATAGCAACCGTCCATCCAGAGGATGCGTGGCACCAGATCTAGTCGCATCGGCGTTTCGGCGTTCGGGAGTTCGAAGGGTGAAGGTTCCATGTTGTCCTATATCTCGAAACCCGAAACCCCGAAGGTGCCCAAGGTCGGGCCTGCAGTGTTACAGAGTGATCTCAGTTGTTTATCCACAAGAGACACCTGGCGCGCGATTAGGCTCCTCGTCGTTTCACCCATCGCGATTTTGAGGCGCAAGGTGCAACATCGTCGTATTCCCGATGCGCAAGGTGTCGGGAGTGTCTGGGACCCGGGCCCATAGTATCGTCGGGAAAATTCAGAACCGTCAGATCTAGAGGGACGCGTGGCACCAGATTAAGCCGTCTCGGCGTTTCGCTCATCGCGATTTCAAGAAGCAGGGATCAACCCCTTCCTATTCCCGAACCCTGAAAGCGCCTTTGAGAGTAAACACAGGGTCACAACCCGTGGTCACTCGGGAAAGAAAAGAGCTGCATAAAGGGGGCCAAAGGTGTCGGGTTTCAGTCACAGAGAGGCCCGTCACAATCTCCAGTTGCCATCGGACCCGACCTCGATCCTGGTCTTCGCTTGGAGTAAATGAAGGCGAGAAGGGGTGGTTGAAACCTCTCCTCATTCATTAAGTATGAGGTATGGAGGGTCTGGTGAGAGGTCTGCTCGAGAGGGTCTTGTGTAACAATTTTTCCAAAGGAGCCATGCCGAGTCCTCGACTAGCCAGAGGAGGTCTGCACACACTAACTCGGCATTTACTGGCTCAACTACTCCCCTTGCAGGAGACATGCGCAGTTAAGGTGGCGTCTGACAAAGAATACCCGTCTGAATTTGGCTGAAGGGACACCAAGCCTTGGATGACTGAGTACGCCTCTGCTAGGCGAACTTTTCTGAGTATATAGACTCAGTCTTTGTATTTTTGTAAGGATCGATGGTAGAGCGAAGCTCCCAATTGTAAAGTTTTAACAGATATTCTAGATTTCTGGTTATGCATCTGTATGTGAGATTTCTTGTTTTATGACAGAAAATTTCCTTATTCCATCTAGTTTTCATCTCATACTGAGAGAGTTCGTGATCAACTGATTCGTGCGAATGATTGCAATTATGTTGTGATAAAGGATTTATTGTTGCATTGTTGTATTCTCTAGTTTTCAACATTTGAATGTAACAAGATCTTGCGTTTAGATGTTTTCCCCTACAGTCTGTTAGAAACCTGATGTTTACAACAGACCTCTGCTTTTCTCTTATACAAGTCTTCCCCCTACTCACCCTTACTACAACTCACTGTCTGAAGTTATCTAAGACCTCACTTGCCCATGCATGCCTGACCTAGTTTCGGAGTTAAAACCACATCGTTTTGAGTTAAATTCCATTCGATCACCCCATTAAACAAATCGTGATATAAACTTATGGGCGTCGGGCTCTGCTCCTGCTGCAATCCAGGGGTGACTTTCGACGCTAACATTTCTGGCGCCGCTGCCGGGGACGAAGTTGAAAATTTTCCTCGGGATTGAACGACATTGAGCCTCTGATTCTGAAGGTGCATTGAGTATCAGAGCCTTTGAATATTGCTACTGTGCACCTGGCGACTCCATTGTGACGACTCCACTGTGGCGAACCTACCATGTTAATTGTGGCTTTCAGAGGTAGACACACGCGGTCTCACCCACAGCTGCCTCTAGCTACACCTGAAGCTGATCCAGAGGTGGTTCTCAGAAAAGGAAAGGCCTCTGAAGAAGAAGCTTCCACCGCCGAACCAGGTATTCCACCATCTCCTTCTATAGGAACTCCATTTTTTCCTCCTCAGTTTCTTAATAGACCTCCTTCAGAGGTTTCCCGTTTCCTGAATTTCGGGAGTGTTCCTGCTGAGTTTTCCCCTCCTAGTATGGGATTGGAGGGAGAAATCCTTGTCACTCCCCTTTCCTCTGAAGCTGTACCTTGGCGTAGACCTAGGACTACAAAAGATTTCCCCACTCCTATCTTTACTACGCCTCCTCTTGCTACTGTTACCACTCCTGCATGAAGAGGAGAATCCGTTGACTTGAACACGTTAGCCTTCTCCTTAAATCCCCTTTTATTTCCCATTCCACTTCGAGACTCATTCCCAATAGCCCCTTCACGAACTCCTTCTCCTCCAAGTTCTCCTCCACCTAATATTCCTATGGCTGGTGCTAATCCCCCTCTAAATAGAATGGACGTCATAGTCGCTGCCAGATATGCTCCCTTAATCCTACCCCATCCTATGAATCCTCTCCCTACTAGGGATTACTTGAAGTATATGCCCAAGTTCACCGAGGAAGGGGACATAACTGCAGAAGAGCACCTGGATGCTTTCTACAGTTATGCAGACAACCTGAACATTGAAAATGAATATGTCTGGATGAGGGTCTTCGTCCAGAGCTTGGATGGTGAGGTGAGGAAGTGGTTTAGAGGATTGGCCCCTAGATCTATTGCTGGGATCGAAGCCCTGGATAGTTCTTTCTTGAGGCAGTGGGGAGACAGGAAGGATTTCATGTATTACATGACAGAGTTCGGGTCTTTGAAGAAGATGGAAGGAGAGTCTGTCTCCGACTTCTCCAAAAGATTCAATAAAATGCATAACAAAATCCCTGCCGAAATAAAACCCTCAGAAGCCTTGGCCAAGATTTCTTATGCTAGTGCGTTTGGCCCCGATTTCTGTCTTTTATTAAGAGAAAGGAGAGCCACCTCCTTAGCTCAAATGCAAGATGCGGCCATAGAAGTGGAATCCAATGTATTAGCAGCTGATAGACTGAGGAACAAGGCCGATGCAAACAGAAGAAAGGGAAGATCGGAAACCTCAACTTCTGGACCATCGGTGCCCCACCCTCAAGTGGATGAACTGACCAAGATGGTGAAGTCTTTGTCTGCAGAAATGGAGAGGATGAAGGTGGAGGGGAGGCAAGCATACAAGGGCCCTCAAAATGCCGAAAACAAAGAAGGTTTCAGGAGGCCAAACAATTTTACTCCCCCAAATGTGAAAAGAGAGAGGGGAAGAGACAGAGAAGACCAGAAAATTCAGGCCCCTTTTCAAAACAATTTTGTGGCCGAGGGGGAAGAAGGGGAAACAGACGAGCTTGATCCTGAAATCTATTGCTTCAGAGACACTCCTCATTTTCCTCATCTCACTCAATCAGCCTACAAGGAGTCTCTCATGGACAGTCAACTAAATGAACTAAGAAAAGGAGACAAGGCTAGTGGCAGCCAAGGCAGGTATGACCTGAGGTCTAAGAAAAAGATAGTAGCACCTGATGTTCCTGAGTGGTCCACTAGAACAGAGATACCTGCTAATGAAGTAGCAGATAGTCACAAAGGTAAGAAGACCCGACCCCTCTCTCCCATAGTCTAGAGTCATGTTCCCGAAATAAGAGAAATCCCAAAGCTTACATCTTCTTTTAATTTCGAGCATGAAATTAAAAAGATCAGAATCCATGTGCCCCTGACCGAATTGATTAAACATGAAGGGTTCAAGAAATGCTTCTCTGAGCTTTTACAATTTGAGGTCTCGTGCCTTCCCACAGACTCCATCAATTTGCAAGATGAAAAGCCTGCAGTTATTCTAGTTCCTATGGTAGAAGACAGGAATGACTCATCCCCTCCCTTCTACACTTCCTTGAACATACATGACAAGGTACTGCACAACTTCTTGATGGATTCAGGGGCCTCTCATAACCTCATGCCCAAAACGGTCATGGAAGAATTAGGGTTAGAAGTCACCCGAGCCTATCATGACCTCTATTCCTTTGACTCCAAGAAAGTTCAATGTCTCGGGGTTATCAAAGACCTGGTCGTGACCTTGTTTCAGTTGCCCATGAAAAGTGTGGTCATGGATATTGTAGTGGCTGATGTCCCCCCCAAGTTCGGTATGTTGTTATCAAGATCTTGGATAAAAATACTGGGGGGAACTTTGCAGATGGACCTCACATATGCTACTATCCCAGTGTTTGGGGGAGAACATAGGAGGCTATACAGAGAAGCCCAATTGGCCTATATAATCAGTGATGAAGCCAATCCTACCAACCATCCCATTTTTTCCTTGGACACTGATTTAGGTTCCAGTTTACTGCAACTCACTCATGCTCCCGAGCCCCCTCTTAAACTCAAAAAGCAGCCCACCACTCCTCATGAATTTCCTCCCTCCATCACCCCTGTCTGGAAAATGTTTTTTGATGGAGCCTGCTCTAGGGAAGGCACTGGTGCTGGGGTGTTTTTTGTGTCACCTTCTCTGGAAACCATTTCCCTGTCATATAGGCTAGAATTTGAAACCACCAACAATGTGACAGAGTATGAAGCTCTTGTTCTGGGTATGAGGGCTGCAAAAGAAATGGGAATTAAAGAAATAACAATATTTGGAGATGTTGAGTTGATTATCCAGCAAGTCAGAAATACCTATCGTGCTAATAATCCCCGGCTCAGAAATTACAGAAATGAGGTATGGGACCTGATTGATAGTTTCTTCTTGGCCTTCAATATTTCTTTCATTCCAAGGGGGGAAAATACTTCAGCCGATTCTCTAGTTGTCTTAGCTAGTTTGCTCAAAGTTCCTCTGCCGCCTATGGTCAAGTCTGAAGTTGAAATAAAGTATAGGCCCTCTGTACCGGACAATGTCAAGCATTGGAAGGTATTCGAAGATGATCTGGAAATCGAAAAGTTTCTCCAATCTGTTGATGAATTTTCTGCCTCGCACATTGATTAGGATCCTGACACGGAAGGCGACCCTCACCCTGAGGTGTTTCTAAATAAAACTGCTAACCACCAGATTATCCAACTACCTAGAAATCACATTCCAAGGGGCTAATTCCTTTAGAAAGATTATTCGATGGGAATGGTGTGGCAGTAAAGGGTAGGTTTTTAGATGAAGATGCTGATACAGCCGACTGCAACATTGGCACACTAGAGGAGCCTAAGTTTGTCAAGCTGTCAAGGAGTTTGACCACAGAACAGAGGGCCGAATATACTGAGTTGCTGAAAGAATTTGCTGATGTGTTTGCATGGACCTACGAAGACCTCAAGACGTATGACACATCCGTCATTGAACACAAGATCCCACTGAAGGAAGGGGCTAAGCCATTCAGGTAGAAGCTAAGACAAATAAATCCCATGTTGCTGCCTGTCATGGAGAAAGAAGTGAAGAAGTTGTTAGAGGCCCAGATCATTTTCCCCTTAAGATATTTCGAATGGGTGGCCAATTTGGTTCCGGTAAGAAAGAAAAGTGGAGAAATCAGGCTTTGTGTCGATTTCAGAAACCTGAACAGGAGCTCAAAGAAAGAGAATTATCCCTTGCCCAACATGGAATACATATTGCAGAGGGTAACTGGTGCATCTAGGATTTCCATGATCGACGGTTTTTCTGGCTATAATCAGATATCGGTCATGCCCGAGGACAGAGAAAAAACGACCTTTACCACTCCTTGGGGCACATTCATGTATGCCAAAATGCCTTTTGGGTTGATGAATGCAGGAGCCACATTTCAGCGAGCCATGGACATAGCTTTTATCGGAGAGAAAGATCAGTTTGTGGTGATCTATCTGGATGACATCACAGTCTTCTCGAAGTCAGATAAAGAGCACTGATGTCACCTGAGGAAAGTTTTCTTGAAGTGTCGAAGGTTTGGCCTTTCCCTAAACCCCAAGAAATCTTTGTTTTCTATGGAGGAGGGGAAGCTATTAGGCCATATAGTATCAGCAGAAGGAGTGAGGATTGATCCTAGCAGAGTGGAGGCAATTCAGACCCTGTCACTTCCCAGATCTAAGAAGGAAGTTCAGGCCTTTCTGGGAAAGATTAATTTTCTGAGGAGATTCGTCTCGAATTTTGCTGAGCTAGTGAAACACATCACAACCATGCTCAAGAAGGGAAATGAAGTGAAATGGACCGTTGAACCCAAGGAATCTTTTGTTCAAATAAAAAAGGCATTGACTGAGGCACCAATGCTGATCAGTCCTGACTATTCGAAAGATTTCCTAATTTTCTCTTTCGCCTCTTTTGATACAGTAGCAGCGGTCTTGTTGCAGAAAAATGAGGAAGGGCGAGAGAAACCCATTGCCTTCTTCAGCAAGGCATTAAGAGATGCAGAGGTCAGATATGAAATCATGGAGAAGCAGGCCTATGCCTTAGTGAAAGCTCTCAAAGATTTTAGAGTCTATGTCTTGCACTCAAAAGTGACCGCATACGTTCCTTCAGCCTCTGTGAAGGACATCCTTGTACAACCCGACATTGATGGGAAGAGGAGTAAATGGATAGCCAAGATCCTGGAATTTGATTTGGAAATAAGGCCTACTAGATTGATCAAGGGTCAAGGCTTAGCCAAGTTGTTGGCTGAAGCTAATCGCACATCTTTGGGGGTGGATTTCGTCAATAAACAATCAGAAAATCAGCAGAATCAGTTGTCCGACGTAGGCCCTCGAACAAAACCCTTGTTGGCTCGATGTCCTTGGTATAAGGATGTCATATATATTCTACAGGAGTCGCGGCCCCCATATGGCCTGCAAAGAAACAAAGCAAGGGCTCTGAAGCTCAAGGCAGTCAGGTACTGCCTTATTGATCAAATTTTATACTGGAAAGACCCCCTAGGAGTGCTTTTAAAATGCATGGATCCACGAGAGGCCGACAGGATCATGGTTGAATTTCACAGCGGCCTATGTGGAGGGCACCATTCCTGGAAGACCACAACCCACAAAATTCTCAGAGCCGGGTACTACTGGCCCACCTTGTTCGTTGATGTCCATAGAGGAGTTAGAGCCTGTATCACATGCCAACGATTTTCAGGAAAACAACAGCTCAAGTCCATGCCTTTAAAGCCTGTAGTTGTTTCGGGACCTTTCCAGCAATGGGGCCTAGATTTTATTGGAGAAATCCACCCCGCTTCCAGCAGGCAACACAGATGGATCCTGACTACCACAGACTTCTTTACTAAGTGGATTGAAGCTATCCCCACCAAGAGTGCTTCCCACAAGGTAATCATTGGATTCCTGGAAGACCTCATCGTAAGGTTCGGCTGCCCAAGAAAGATTGTTACTGACAACGCAACCTCTTTTAAGGCTGAGCCGTTAGTCAATTTATGTGAACAATTTGGGATCAAACTGATTCACTCCACCCCATATTATCCCCAGGCAATGGTTTAGCAGAATCTTCCAACAAAATCCTAATAATGATCATCAAAAGATTACTGGAGGACAACAAAAGGGCTTGGAAATCGAAGCTTAAATTCGCTCTATGGGCTGACCAGGTGACCACAAAGAGATCTATAGGCATCTCCTCTTTCCAGTTAGTTTACGGAGCAGAAGCTGTCCTCCCGTCTCAGCTGGCTATTCCCGTAGCGAAATTCTTCCAGGATTATCAAGAAGAGCCCAATGACATGATCAGAAGGATTCATCAACTGGTAGAAGTCCAACAGGCCAGAGAGCAAGTAATGATCAGAATTCAGGACCATCAGCAGATGACCAAGCAGGTATTCGATAAGAAGGCCAAGAAGGAGGGGTTCCAGATAGGAGATCTGGTGCTGAAATGGGATGCTCCTAAGAAAGATAAGGGCAAACACGACAAATTTGAAGCCCTGTGGATCAGGCCTTTCAAAATCTCCGAGGTTTTCTCAAATAACACATACAGGTTGCAAGATTTGGAGGGTGAAGAATTTTTCAGCAGCCCAATAAATGGGCATTTTCTTAAAAAATGTTTTGTCTGAGCCTTCCGTGGTTCCTGTGTTTTGTAAATATTATCCTTTAGTTCTTTGTTTTTATTTTTATTGTTTCGTCTTAGTAAATGACTCCATAAGCCCAACAACAAGGCACTAGAACTGCAAAATGCGTCCTTAGAGCATCACAGGGACGACTCTATCCCCCATGGAGCCTAATGTTAGTAACATTTATCGTCCGAAGAACAAGAGCGATCAGGTCTGCAAGTGGCGCGATGAGCACCGAGCGCAACTCACAGAAGAAATCCATTTCGGGCTTAAATCAAGCGAGCGAGCAGTCTGATTTCAAGCGGTCAGGATTCATCCAAAGGAACAGATCAACGGTTGGCGGGAAATCGCGGTTAGCGAAGTTGTGCCGAGGTTAGCGCAATGGATAACGCCCATATTGTGTGCAGGGAAAGATAGTAACCGTCCATCCAGAGGACGTGTGGCACCAAATCTAGTCGCATCGGCGTTTCAGCGTTCGAGAGTTCGAGGGGTGAAGATTCCATGTTGTCCTATATCTCGAAACCCCGAACCCCGAAAGCATCGAAGGCGCCCAAGGTCGGGCCTGCAGTGTCATGGAGCGATCTCAGCCGTTTATCCACAGGAGACACCTGGCGCGCAATTAGGCTCCTCACCGTTTCGCCTATCGCCATTTCGAGGCGCAAGGTGCAGCATCGTAGTATTCCCGATGCGCGAGGTGCCGGGAGTGTCCGGGACTCGGGCCCACAACATCATCGGGAGAATTTAGAACCGTCAGATCTAGAGGGACGCGTGGGGCCAGATTAAGCCGTCTCGACATTTTGCTCATCGCGATTTCAGGAAGCAGGGATCAGCCCCTTCCTATTCTCGAACCCCAAAAGCGCCTTTGAGAGTAAACACAGGGTCACAGCCCGTGGTCACTCGAGAAAGAAAAGAGTTGCGCAAAGGGGGCCAAAGGTGTCGGGTTTCAGTCACAGAGAGGCCCGTCACGACCTCCAGTTGCCATCGGACCCAACCTCGATCCTGGTCTTCGCTTGGAGTAAATGAAGGCGAGAAGGGGTGGTTGAAACCTCTCCTCGTTCATTAAGTATGAGGTATGGAGGGTCTGGCGAGCGGTCTGCTCGAGAGGGTCCTATGAACCAATTTTTCCAAAGGAGCCATGCCGAGTCCTCGACTAGCCAGAGGAGGTCTACACACACTAACTCGGAATTTACTAGCTTAGCTACTCCCCTTGCAGGAGCCATGCGCAGTTAAGGTGGCGTCTGACAAAGAATACCCATCCGAATTTGGCTGAAGGGACACCAAGCCTTGGATGACTGAGTACGCCTCTGTTAGGCGAACTTTTCTGAGTATATAGACTCAGTCTTTGTATTTTTGTAAGGATCGATGGTAGAGCGAAGCTCCCGATTGTAAAGTTTTAACAGATATTCTAGCTTTCTGGTTATGCATATGTATGTGAGATTTCTTGTTTTATGACAGACAGTTTCCTTATTCCATCTAGTTTTCATATCATACTGAGAGAGTTCGTGATCGACTGATTCGTGCGAATGATTGCAATTATGTTGTGATAAAGGATTTATCGTTGCATTGTTGTATTCTCCAGTTTTCATCATTTGAATGTAACAAGATCTTGCGTTTAGATGTTTTCCCCTACAGTCTATTAGAAACCTGATGTTTACAACAAACCTCTGCTTTTCTCTTATACAAGTCTTCCCCCTACTCACCCTTACTATAACTCACTGTCTGAAGTTATCTAAGACCTCACTTGCCCATGCATGCCTGGCCTAGTTTCGGAGTTAAAACCACATCGTTTTGAGTTAACTTCCATTCGATCACCCCATTAAACAAATCATGACATAAACTGATGGGCGTCGGGCTCTGCTTCTGCTGCAATCCAGGGGTGACTTCCGACGCTAACAGAGGCCATCATGAAATGTTTAGTTCCTACAAATTTCATTGAAGTTAGGAGTTTTGTTGGGGCAACACAATACTTGGAGAAGTTCATAGCTTCATTTTCAATAGTAGCTGCACTACTTCACACCATAACAACGAGTGGTAAGAGTTTCCATTAGGGGAAGAATCAACATAAGGCTTTCGATGAGCTAAAAATAAAGATCATTTAAGAACCATTTCTTGCATTATCGTGTTAATATTATGGTAGTTGCGGGAGGTATTTACCTCCACGTGTGAACTTGACGAGAATAGAAGACTCTGAGAAGCAAGAGAAACCCTAATGAGTTGGCTAATAATCTCAGAAGCCTTGTCGGCTCAAGAAGATAATTTATATTAGGCTATTAGCCTCCAAGATAAGAAGTCGGCCATAAATAATAATAATATACTGAACAGACACATACCCAGAAGGAGAAGTCGGCCCCAGCAAAACTGGCAGGACTACTATAAATACAGGGCGCCAATTCTCATTTGCAGCATCTCAGAATTGCAGTTCTGCAGTTTGGTGCGCACTGCAGTTGCAGTCTTGTGTGCAGGTTTGGAGGAAGAGCCGGTGCAGTTGCAACAACAGCTAGTTCTCAGTATTGGCTTGGATATCTCTTGGCTAGGGTTTGGAACTATTTGATTATTCTTTTGTGTTGTGCTATCCTTGGGGAGAGATGCACTGTCCTTTGTTTAGCTATTTATCCTAGGGTTTGCTTCCATAAGAATTCTCAGTCAAGGTTAAGGTGCTCGGAGGGAGGCTTCGGCCTATGGTTGGGTGACGAGGGTATCGTCAATGGTAAAACGAGCAAACCATCTTCTATATTCTAACAGGTTATAGGCCCACACCCCTTCAGTTAGCCTAAAATGATGGAAAGAAACATAGCTGCTAGATATTGAGCTCGTTGAGGAACTGTCGCTAGGGTTACTAGCAGGAGCAGCTTCCAAAAGCACTACAGCTAGGGTTACCAGCAGAAGCAGTTGCAGAAACCCTAAACCTCTTGTTCAAGCACCTTAAATGACGAGATTGACCTAATCTCTGGATAGATCAGTGCACCCTAGCCCAACGCATCTCCTTGTACTCTCAGAAGGCCAAGACATGAAGTTTGGATTTCTGGTCAAATCTAGGGTTTGACCAAGTCAAGCAAGCCATGACGAACTCTATGAAGTCTGAGAACAAGCTAGATGGAGCCTCTAACTTCAGA
>ML780308.1:1358300-1413784 GCA_009831015.1 Picea engelmannii
TGTGTGTGTGTGTGTGTGTGTGTGTGTGTGTGTGTGTGTGTCATTAGTCATTAATTCCAAAAAAAATATTTAAATTATTTTTTAAATCGTTACATATCACTACAAGTTGTTTCACCTCTAGAACAATGTTTATCCTTGGACAAACAATATCATTATCTCTCGATGAGAAGACCACTTCACACATGAATCTCCTCGGCTTCAAAACTCAATGGTTCATACTCTCAGGATCTTCCACTCAATGGTTCATACTCTCAGGATCTTCTACTCTAATGTCATATGTATACAATACGACTCTATTGTCATATGTATGCAATACACATGAGATAATGAACAATAGACACATAAACATGCAATAATTACATAGCTAGTCACACAAAAACATTCAACATTTACATGGAGTTCCTTTAAACGAGCAAGTACATATAAGAAACCATGAACAACCTAACATACAATACACACACAAAAATATAATACAATATTTTACAAATTGGGGCTAGCTAGGATGACCATTCGATGGCTATAAACCTCCAAAAAGGTTGGCCACTATAATTCTTTCTTCTACATAAACATAGTATAAAGATGCGGGTACTACAACATTATACTCAAGGATAAAATTTGTGGGCACAACACTTTGTTATAATCAATGTGTAACTAAGTTAATGTTTGGAGTCAAATTGATCATGCATGCATCAAGACAACAAAGTATAAAATTAAAATTATTAATCTTATTTATGAACTAATTTAAGAATATTATGCAAATTATATCTTCAACAAGGCACTTAGTGTATTCAATTTTTAGAAGTTTGGCAATCTTCTCGTAAACACCAACAAAATATGGTCATTAAAATGGGAAGCATTGAGAAGTGTTGGAATTAACTACCATTTAGTAATAGAGGTTTGTTGTTTTTGGCTTTCAAGGTCACTCTAAAAGTGTGTCCATCATGCTTGGGGGTGCTTCATGTGATGTGGGGTGCATGGTGTATGGATAACCCTTGGTTGTTCTGTGATGGAAATATACATTAGAGTTAGCTTACTCATTAATTTCTAGACCTTGTCTTGATGCCTATGTAGCACACCTCCTTGGAGCACTGGAGACCTAGATAGTGTGATGAAATTATTCATGATGGCCACATGGAGAGTGGGTTACTTACTTGGAAGATGATTCACCTTCGATGAGGATCATTTTGCATCCTAGAGGAGGGCATTGAGCCCTAGATGACATCAAAGCACTTGGTCATTTGCATCGAGGCTTGTACTTGACTTGAGGACACTTGGGTTGAGAAGTGATCATGTAGGTTGGGTGGACTTGGAGGAGCATGTGGCTTAAGAGGAGCATTGGATCATTGGAGGCATGGAAAGATGGAGTGTTGGACACATATCATGGAACATTCAACCTTGGATCCTTGCTTGTTGGGCATGCACACCTTGGAGGTTGACATGTTTCACCTAGAGTTAGAGTGCTCCACATGTGACCCTATCTTCTTGTAGCTAGGTTGCTTGTAGTGGACTAGATCCACTTTGTATTGTTGGCCTCCCTCACCTCTCATATAAATAAAGGGATGAGAGAGTCTTTTCATTTATTCATCACACACATGTATTAGAGATGTGAGGATTGGTCTAGTGCACTAGTCTCTTTCTTTTATATTCTTCTTCAATGCTAATGTTCTTAGAGGAAATTCAAGGGAATACTAGGATTAGGGTTTCACGCTAAGGAGACAAAGAAGACAAGGGTTTGTGATAATCCTTATAGGGGAGACAATATCATTTTATCTTGTAGCTCTTGTGAGAGAAGACTAGGATATTGTGGTAATTGGAAAACCTAATGCTACTTTTTGTGCTTATTATGGAGGAGAATAGAAGAAGATGTCTTGTAAATTTGTGAGATGCAAGTGTAGGTGTCGAGGAGGACTTTCCATTGGTGATGCTACCTATTTTAATATATTTGGTGGAATGACCAACTTTGGTTATGCATTCCTAGCGAGGAGGAGTTGGTGGCTAGGGTTTTCTTATGATTTCCCTTGTTTGGATTTGTAGAGAATGACTTGTACCAACTTTATGATAAGGCTATGGTATGTGCTTGTACTTCATATATATATATATATATGAAGTTTCTCACTGTCCAAATATTATGTACTTGCATATTCTATTTTTAGCTCATGTTATCTTCTTGATTGAATAGATTCTAGCACTTGTTGTTGATGTTGATTTGACATGACATATAGTTGAATTGGTTAAGCGATTTAACAAATATATTGAAGATAAAAGAGTATAATTATTTCTATTATAATATGTTGTAATAAAAGAACACACACACACACACACACACACACACACACACACACACACACACACACACATATATACATGAAGTTTCTCATTGTCCAAATATTATGTACTTGCATATTCTATTTTTAGCTTATGTTATCTTCTTGATTGAATAGATTCTAGCACTTGTCGTTCATGTTGATTTGACATGACATATAGTTGAATTGGTTAAGCGATTTAACACGTATCTTGAAGATAAAAGAGTAGAATTATTTCTATTATAATGTGTTGTAATAAAAGAACTTACATATATCATTAGAGAAATTTTGAGGTTAAAAATGGGCCTTAAAACAAAAAATGTTCTATCAACATCAACTTTAAAAGAACCAATCGGATACAAGATGAGGATGTCAACCATAAGGGTAAATAGTTTTGGAGGGAAAGAAGAAAGACTATTTGTTAATCATATTTTCAACTTATTTCTTTATAGGTTTACTGAAATTTCAAGTGTATGCACTCATTGGATAATGAATTAAATTATGCATCCAACAAGTAGCCACACTACATAATTTTAGCATGCACAACATGAGATAAACTGGAAATACATGAAAAGATTTACACATTTTACATGTATTTCCTGTTATGATCTCATGTTGGATCTATTAAAAGTATACAATGTGGCTACTTGTTGGATGCCGAATTTAATTTTTCATCCAACCAATGCCTACACTTGAAATTTGAGTAAACCTATAAGGAGAAATAGAAAATACGATTAAGAAAAGTAGTTTTTTTCTTTCCCTTTGAAAAATCATAACTCTTATTTTATTAATTTAACTATTATTTTATTGTTTTCCTTATGATCCCATTTTAGACCACATAATTTCTCTAATGTATATGCCTTGAGGATTATGGTATTGAAGTACACTTGTATGGTATTTATTCTCTTGGGCTACCCTATGAAATTGGGTGGAAGAGAAGTGAAATATTCTATTGTAATTTAATATGGAAGATCATCCCTAAGGCTGAAAGTTCATAGGGATTTGATCTTGAAAACCTCAAGATTAAAGTGAAATTTTTAATTTGCAATAATTGGTTGATTCTAGAAATTTCTACAAGATATAAAAGTTGATTGGACTGGGATTTCTCTCTTTACTAAGAAGGAGTTGGATATTTCAATTGTATTATACCTGAGAGTGGTGCTTGACTTAGTAAAAGTTTAATGGGTGTGATACCCTAGGGTGCTTGGGAGAAGTGGTTAAACCCTTGAAGGGTTGTTCTACTTTGTTTGTTGTTGATTTCTTCTTTGAGGAGTGCTTCAAATTTGTAGGATGACTACTCTCAGTCTTAGAGAGACTTGTGAGACTAAGTTATTTATTAGAGGCAAATTTTCACCAATTGGCTATTTTTTGTTCATTTAAAAAAAAAATATATTCACAAATTGGTCATTTTCCCCTTAATTTTTATTTATTTATTTTTACATAAAATATGATTAAATTGATAATATTCACTAAATTTTACTAGTTTTAATAGTAATGTCTTTTATTGAATATTTTCCTATATATCTATATGTATGATTTTTTCAAACTGAAATAGCCGCCTAGGATAATATAATTAGGTATAATATTTGAATCCTTAAAAAATACACTACATTGTGAAAAATTTGATGGTGCTTCAAATTTGATACCTTAGAAGTTCAAGGTGCAAATTCTTTTGGAGAAAGATATGATTTGGCAGCATATTGAGAAAGAGATAGTTGCAACCATTGATTTAAAATTGTTGGGTGTTCATGCTAAGGAGGTTGAGGTAAACAAATCTTGTTTGATTCAATGAAGGATTACTTCATCCCTCACATTGCAGAGAAGACGATCAACCTAAATATGTTTGATCCAGATTGGATCATTATATTATTTTTCATCTATCTCAGCACTTTTTGGGTGGAAAATTGCAGGAATCAGCTTGCAAGGCCATTTTGGTGGCTGGTCCAAATTTGGAAATTTTGGTCCAAAAAAATATCTAAAATATTCATAAGCCATTTTTAGATATCAAATGACACTTCTTTTGGTCCAAACCTTACTTTGGAGGCAAATTATATATACTACACATCGATACCTTTCCAACAGTGCATATCGTTCGTCAATAGGAGTTCGTATGAGAAATTTATGCCTCTTGCAAGTTGACCTACCGTATTGATCACCATGGTGTGAGTGGATCAAACACCAACCTCCATTACTTAGACATGTGGGACTAGCCATGTAGTGGATTTTCTAAGAAAATTCTAGAAGGTCCAAAACCTTCTCACAATGGAAGGTTGAGGAAGTCAAAACCCCGCCCCTAGATGGCTATCAGGCTATGTTAAATATCGAACCACTAGGAGGAGAAGGGGTTCCATTATTTTGTATTGTATTTTGTTCCATAGTTGAGTAGAACATCTGAGAGTGGTATTATGTGAGCATAATAGAGGAGGGGATATTCTTTAGCAGCCATATAGGCCACATGTCAAAGGAAACTCCACGGAGAGTGCCTCTTTCTTTGTACTTGCATCATTTCTATACCAAAGAAAAGAGAGCAAAGCAACCTCACCTTCTAGTTGAGTTTTCTCTCGTATTGGGTTTCCCAAGTCATATCTTTTGTTTTAATTATGGATGGTGTGATTGTATTTTACTTTTCTTTATTTTCTTTATTTTATTTATTTCATGCATAAGCAGAAAATCAATAACTAAATATTATGGAGATCTAAAGGAAAAATAACCTTAATAGTAAAGATTTCAGTATTTATTAGATCTGTTGTGACGAATTGTTCTAGTCAAATATCCACGACAATTTATAGATCATATTAGTATCAGAGTAGGTTTTCCTTTTGGGCATTGTTGGAAGTTTCATGATCTAGGAATCAACTTAAAGAGAAGTCGCAAAAACCCTAGCCATGGTGGACAAGTATGTTCATAATAACCCTCGAGATTCAACAGAAGAGATATTTGAGCGGTTGGAAGTGCAAGTTGTTGACATCAATCACAATATGAACCTCCTCACAGTGGCTCTAGCAGGAAATCTCAGACCATTCAGAGACAATGGAGGCTCTAACTTAGAGATCGTATCAGAGGGTAAATTGGGAGATAAGGAAGACTTGGGAAAGGAGTGATGGAAAGAATCTAAGAAAGAGCAGTTGATTTCAAGTGTCATTAACCCTTCACATCCCCTATTCAAGATGGAAGCGAAACTGGAAATAAATCCATACCAAGGTGAGATTGATGCATTAAAATTGAATCATTGGTTGCAACAAATAGAATTTTATTTTAGCATTCACCATATAGATGAAGGGAAGAAGATTCCATTCGCTAGATTGAAGTTAGAGGGCCATGCTTTAACCTAGTGGGAAAGACACACATAAACACTTAGGCTGGAGGGTGATATTATTGTAACTAGGTGGGAGGAATTCAAAACCCTCATCAAGTCTCAATTATATCCCATCGGGTATGTAGAGGACCAATGGCTTTAGTGGCACTACTTCAAGGAGAGGCGGGAGAAAGATAGCCATAATGTCAGGTATCTCTCCCAAGAACCCAAATGTACTCCTCAAGTATCAGGGGGGCTTACACAGTCATCTACGATGATGCTCTTCCAGCCAAGGACAGTGGCTGAGGTGTGTGTATAGGAAAAATACGTAGAAAACATAATCCAAAAGAAAGGGAAACAAATTGGTTCGAAGCAAATAGAGCACCAATAAGCTTCCAAGGAGGGAAAGACGAAGTGGAAGGGAAAGCATAAGAAGATAACAACCACTACACATCAGAGAAAAGATCCCAGTAACCATTGCATTCATTGCAACATTGATGGCCACACTGAGGAAAAATGTTGGAAACTACATCCAGAGCTGAACCCAAAGAAACACAAGAAGGACAAAAGAAAAATAACCTTCTAGCCACATATTTGAGCAATCAGGTTGAAAGTAGCTCATATGTAGATGAAAATATTGTCTGCACATCTGTGAAAAATGAGGTGAATCTGAGTAGCCTTCATCACTAGGAAGAGAAGGAGATGACCAAGCTCTTCCACATCAAGCTTTAGGTCAAGAAGACCAAGATAGATGCTCTATTCGACTATGGTTCATAGGCTAATCTAATAGTAGTGGATCTGGTCAACAATATTGGATTGGAGGTTCACAATCATCCTAGCTCCTATCCATTGGGTTTGGTAAACAAGGATGCATAGATAAAGGTAACGAAACAATGTAAGATTAAATTTTCTATAAGTGTTGATTTTATTGATGAAGTGGAATTGTATGTAGTACCCCTTGATGTATGAGGAGTAGTGTTTGGAAGCCCCTACATGTATATGAGGGATGCAATATTCATGCAGAGAGTGAACCGGTACCAACTGATCAAGGATGGAAAGTCCTACGTCATTAATTCACATAAAGGAAAGTCAAAGATCTCACTCGTAAGTGCCAACCAAGCCAAGAATTTGATTAGTTATAGTAATAAATATGTTTTTCTTTTCTTGAGAGAAAATCAATCTAATGATGAGTCAATGAGAGTGAAGGCATCCCTGGAGGGGTGTAATAAAGAGAAAAAAATGTCATTTGGAGGAGTTTTTACAACAATACAGATGAGTGTTCAAGGATCCTAAAGGGATACCACCCAAGAGGGATGTTGAACACAAAATATAGTTATTTCTAGACTCCCCATTGCTAAATATTGGGTTGTATAGACAATCTATTCTAGAAGAAAATGAAGTGAAGAAGCAGTTCTGACAGTTGTTGGAGCAAGGCGTGATTCGACCAAGTACCTCACCTTGTGCGTCACCCATCATAATTGTACCCAAGAAGGATGTGACTTGGAGAATATGTATCAATGGCAGGGCATTGAACAAGATTGCACTAAAGAATCGATACCCTCTGCCAAGGATCAATGATCTATTGCACTACTTATAGCATGCCAAGTACTTCACTAAGCTAGATTTGAAATCAGGATATCACCAGGTATGAGTCAAAAAAGAAGATACCTGGAATTTTACCTTCAAGACAAGGCAAGGTTTGTATGAGTGGTTGGTAATGTCATTCAGTGTATGCAACACGTCAACTACATTATGAGACTAATAAATGATGTTTTACGCCCTTATCTAGATTCATTTGTTATTGTTTATTTGGATGATACTAGTTTATAGCGCTACTTGGGAGGAGCACATCTCACATCTTATGTAGGTGTTTGAGACTGTGAAAAAGCACTAGATGTTGGCCAATATCAAGAAATATGAGTTTTCTCAACAGTCTTTGGTGTATTTTGGGTATGTGATCGATGGACGGGAGCTCAAGATATATCCTGCAAAGATGGAGGCCATCATGAAATGGCATGTTCCTACAAATGTCACTGAAGTTAGGAGTTTTTTCAGGGTAACACAATAATTTTGAAAGTTCATAGCTTCATTTTCAGTTGTATTTGCACCACTCCATGCCATAACAACCAATGGTAAGAGTTTCCAGTGGGGGAAGAATCAATAAAAGGACTTTGATGATATGAAAAGAAATAACAGTCAAGCACTAGTGCTCGCACTACTAAATTTACAAAATCCGTTCAAAGTGGAGACAGATGCAAGTGGGTATGCCATGGGAGTGGTCCTGATGCAGGGAGGAAGGATTGTTTTCTACCATTCTGAATTATTTCATGGGACAAATCTCAACTACCCTACCTACGAAAAGGAGCTCTATGCCTTGGTACAAGATGTCAAAAAGTGGAAGCACTATATGATGGCCAAGGAGACCATCATCCACATAGATCACTAGCCACTACAGTATTTGTAGGCCCAAAGTAAGCTACAACAAACCAAACATTACAAGTGGATGGGGTTTTTACATCAATTTCATCTTGTCATCAAGAACAAGAAGTGTATCACAAACAAGTTGGCAGACATGCTTTCACAACCACCCACATCCAATATTATAGCTTTGGGAACTATGATGTGCATGTTGCCTTTTACCCATGATGCATACAAAGAGGCATACACAGAAGATGAGGACTTCAAGGAGTTTTTTCAACAACTAAAAGTCCAAAGTCATATAGAAGGTGACGACAAGGCTGACTATCATTTCTAGAATGATCTACTCTACAAGATTGGAAATCTCTGTGTCCCTAAAGGTGAACGACTATAGCTTATCAGAGAGGCTCACACTTTAAGTTCATAGGACATTTTGGTGTTGGGAAGACATTTACCAATTTACAAAGGTATGTGTTTGTTGGTTTAATTATCTGATCTATACCTTTAACATGATTGACCGGGGTTCAAGTCTACTGGGGATCCAAAAAATCCTCTAAAACTATTGGCCCTCCTGGTAAACTAGAAGGAAACGCAGTGCACAAAGTACACTGCGCAGTCTCACCGGAGATAGTCTTAATGGGTGACTGCAATACTCAGGTGTTTGCAGTCTAGGACTAAATGGAGATCTGTGAAGTGTGCACTAAGAGTTCTATTTAACTTATTAAAGCAACATACTATCATTCCCAATTATGCATGCGATGTAATCAAACTCATTAGCTCATTCATTCATCATGCTAACATCTACTCATAAACAGTAAAAGAGACACAAGAATTCAATCACATAACACATGTTTTACCGTGGTTCACCCCCCCGGGCTACGTCCACAAAGATTTGGCTCTCAATCTCTTCTATTATGGTAGTTCCAAAAATATAGTGTCGCGCGCTTTATAGCTCATTCTCAGTCAGGTCGAGATCCATTATGAGGTGGAATAGATCACACCAGGATCCTCAGCTTGTGATCTAACCCTCAAGATATACCTTTATGACCCTCTACATCTCAACGACTTACAAAAATAGGTAGTATGACGAGATATTACAAACTAGTTATCAGAACAAGACTCCTTGCTCTCGTCATCTCTTCAAACTGAGCAACTACTTCTCTCGTGTCTCTCCTTCTAGACCTCCTAGCTATGTGTGTGTGTGTGTGTGTGTGTGTGCGTGTGTGTGTGTGTGTGTGTGTGTGTGTGTGTGTGTGTGTGTTTAGCTCATCAACTATTACAATGTATTACAAAACCCCTAACCCTAACATCGTTAGGTATTCCATGCATGCGCATGTGTTGCTTTTCCTTCCAGCTGTCGCTTTCCTCATGCATGCCTCTCTTCCCAAAATAACCTTTCTTTTTTATTCAACTTGCTTCCAACATCCCCCCAACAATGATATGTAGCTCGTCCCAAGACACCTAACCCCTATGTGCTTCATCGATCTCCCTTGTGATCGCTTGGAACTTCTCCATGAGCTACGTTGCTTGTGTTTGGGCCTGCATAGTCTTCTCCTTGAGTGCATCCAATATCTGCACTGCAATCTCGTCGCTAACCATCCTTGCACATTTTTCCTAGGTTTGTGCCATGTATGTTTTGGCTTCCTTTGCTTGTGCAATGACCTCTGATGCTCACTCCTGGAGCGGTTCCATTTGAGCTTGGCACTCCTTTTTCTGTGTCTGCACAACTATGAGTTATGCCTGTAGTTTATTCATGTCCTGTGCTCCTTTGATGTGCTCGGTGATCGATATTGTCTTCTGCCTCTGCTTGATTTCCTGGATCGTTGAAATTATCCTTTCTCCTTCCTGATCCCACTGCTGGACTTGCTGGTCCTCTTCCAGCTTCATCCAGAGCTCTGTTGCTTTCTCAAATAAGTCAACCGCCATGTGGACTTGTCACTCTCTCTCCTTTATCTACATTGTTGCCTCATGTTTCCTTTTCTCCCTCACCATTGGTGGAGTGGTGGGTGTGAGATTCTCCCGAAGATGCTCGATATCATGTTGGTATTGATCGATTGTCTGCACAATCTGATCAATCTTCTTCGTCACCGTGAGTTTGGTCGTCTACGGATTCTTTTGGATTTTCTCATAGGCTACAACCATTTTCTTCTCCAGCCCATTCGCGTGGTCCTTCTCTTCTTTGGTCTCGAGCTTAGCCTACTCGAGTATCAATTCCAACTCGTCTCGATTGTCCTTTGTCTACTGCAATTCCGTTGTATCTGTGCGTGTGCGAGACTGTACCTCTTGTGTAACGCTGACTTGTAGTTTATACAAGGCCTTGGTTGGTATCTGTGTCAATACCAATTGTAGTTGAGCTAAGTTCTTTAGGGGTGTATGCCCCATGATTTCGTCAATGCACAACATGCTGGGTGTGACGTGAAACGTTGAGCTCGACTGTGTTGTCATATAGATCTTTTCATGCTCGCTTGATCCATATTCACCTCCTATCTGTGATGTTGATGGGCCCATTTCTACGCTGATGTCGGCTGTCGATGCTTCCCCGAGCTGCCCGAGGAGCTGTCGTATGTGTGCCATCTCTTCATTGATTCTGTCCATTTAGCACACAACATTCTTGAAATCCTCGAGTGTGTGATCCTTGATCATTTGAGCCACCATGTCTGCATCATCCTCAGTGATTGTGTATTCTAGGGTCATTATGTGTGCCTTTTCCTTCTTGCGCACACCCCCCGTCTGGATGATTGTCCTCTTCGTTTGGCCTTGATCTTGTGGTGTAGCACTTGATGTAGTTCCTTGTGCTTCCTTGGCCCGTTTCTGTTGTACTTGGGGCACCTGTGTTCTGTTCTTCTTCCCTGTCTAGACTCTTGTCTTGGATGTCCCTCCTTTCTTTTGTTGTGCCTTGTTTTGACATGTCCTTGGTTTCTTAGGAACTGTGACTTCTTTGGGTTGTGCTTGTTCCTGGCTTACCTCCTCAGCATGTGTGTGTTCTTATCTTACCTCCTCCTCCTCTATCTATGTGGGTATTTCTCGAGTGAGAACTGGAATCCTCCATTCATCTTCCCAATCCTTAATGGCCATTTCTATGTCCCCCTCCGTGATGCAGTAACGCAATTGTAGCCATTGATTGTCGGGGTCTTTCCACACCTGGATCCACATCGCATGTCTAGTAGCTTTGAAGTTGGCTATGCCTTGATATTGTGCAACAACTTCCGGTGTTACCCTCCAAGTTTTGGCGACGATGTCCTATATGTAGCGGAGATAACCTTAGAATATAATTGCAATCACTTTTCTATTCATGGCATCCAAAGTGGCTCCAAGTGATACGTATCGTGCTCCATGGCAGGGTTTGGGTTTAGTGGAAAAAAGTGAGTACTTCGGCTCCTTCCATCCCATCATGGCTATCAGGATGAGTAACCATGAATAATGAAATTATGTCCCCAGATCCTGCACATCCTTGCAGTCGTCTAGGAACAGATTCACCAAATAAGGAGCCCAGATGAGTGCAGTGCCCTCGTCACACTGTGTTGCAGCTGTGACAACCTCAACTAGGACTTCCTCCTTGTGGAATTTCCTGAGCAACTTGCATGCCATAATTTTTGTGGCCATTCTTGTCACTACGTCACTAATATGCCTAATAATGATTCTGCACAACCCCCTTTCGGTGTTGTATTTCTTCTTCATCTCCTCGACCAGTGATTTATCCTTTGTTTTGTCCTCGAGGAACTGTGCAGGATCCATGCCCCATGATGGAAGCCCTGTGATGTATGTGATGATCTCTACATATATTGAGATGAGTTGTTCCAACCATAGATATCCTCCATGTGTGACTGCCATCAGTTGCTTGACACAATTGTTTGCATATTGGCCTCTCCCAAAGTATGGTAGGTCCAACAGACCTAGAATCCTAGTTTTGACCAGTCTTGCTTACCACTGGACCAGTTGATTGATTGGTTCCCCAAAGGGTCTTATACCCACAGTCTGTAGGTAGAGTTGCTTAGCAAACTCTGGGAACTTGTTTGTGTCTATTACATCATGATATGAGTACCTCAATTTCTCTACATAGCCTAGCAAATTTGCAAGTATACTAGCCCTTCCGGTATGCATGGAAATACAATTGCTGAGGTGGGTTTACTGCATGGTGACCTAGGTACCATCTCCTTACCCTTTCGTTGTGGTGGCTGACTCAAGGTTCCAGCCTCCATTGTTCATTCTTCGACATACTCCTCTGGTTGGCCAGTGACATCCTCCATTGCTCCCTCCTGTGGCTATTATGACATGGTTGTCTGTGATTCTTCTAGCGCGACCGTTTCTTCCTAGTTTGGAGCCATCCCATTGACTCTCGGGGCTTCTTCAGGGTTTTCTGGGTGCCCTAGGTTGCATGCGTCTTCAAAAGTTTGGCCATGTCCTTCTTGCGGCATATCAATGTCCATATATGTTGGTGATGTCTGTTGGGTTTCCTCCACAATGGGTGTGGGGCTTCCTAGTGTTGTGTCTGACGATGGTATCTCGTCCAAATTGACGACTTCTGGGAGTTGAGATGGTTGATATCCGCTTCCCTGTGGCTGCGATTATTCTCTAGTATTACTTCGGGGTCGTCTGGAAGTCTGGCTCGATTCTCCCTATTTGGGTGGTACCATGGTGGTAAAGATTTTGTTCGTTGAGCTCAGTAGCCTCTACACGCTCTGCAACCTTCACTCTCTGCTTCATATGCTCTCTCGCTATGTGCCTTTTCTAATTTCACAATAACCTTTCCACTCCAACATCCCTACTTTGTATGGGCGTCATGTGAAGCTTGTTGGAGACGTTACCATGATTATTCTTTAATTGAACTGTCGGTTCCTTTGCACTTTCCATTGATTTCCCTTGTCATCTCCATTTATCACGATTAATGCGACGTCTCATCAGTCGTTTTCGACATTTAATTCCGATAGACATCGTCAATTGGCGTTTCTTTTTTCGTATCTGCCTTTCCTGCTTATTTTTGCTCTGTGGTGACTGTTGGCCTTGTCTCCACCGAGCGTGTGTGCTCCTTCTACTCTCGGCGCATGCTCCTTCTAGTTTTGATGCATTATGCGTCTGTTGTTACTTTCTGATGTATTTTTTTTTTTTTACTGTGTGACGAATTTCAAGTTGCGGGTGGTCGACTGTCCTTGTACATCTTCAGTCAGCTCCCATTGATCATCTCTCTGATTTATGTGCCGCCTAATTCCTTCAATTGTACAAATCACCCATCTGTGACAGGTTTTACTTCATATGGTCCTAACCTGTGCATTATGATTTTTCCCGGATGTTGAAGGGATTTACTATCATACATCAAAACTAAGTCTCCTTCCTTGAAAGTTTTCCTCTTGATATGTCTATCGTGCCAAGATTTGTCCATTGCTTTATGAACTTGTTGGTGGATCCCTGATAGGATCTTATCTTCCTCCATGATCATCAGTTGATTCAGCCTATGTTGTACTGCACCTCATTCTGTCATGTTCGTAATCACTGCTATGCATAGACTGGGTACCAAGAATTCTAATGGCACCACTACTTCTTGTCCATATACCAATCTAAATGGCATGTGTCCTGTCAACTTCTTGCATGTGATCTTGTATGCACACAATAATGCTGGTATTTTTAGGTCCCAATCATCCCTATTAACATTACAGATCTTCGTCAGTGCATTTTCAAGGGTTTTGTTAAAGGCTTCTATTGTTCCATTCTCTTGTGGATGATATGGTGTACTTTTTTGGTGATGGACTTCAAATTCCTCATTCATAGCCTTAATAATGTTGTTAATGAAGTGAGTGCCTTGGTTTCTCATCAAAATCCTTGGGCAACCAAATCTACTGATCACTTGCTCAAATAGAAAGTGTGATGTTTTTTCTGCACTGCAATATTTTACTGGTGCTGCTTCTGCCCATCTTGTGAGGTATATTGTCATAGTCATAATGTGCCTTGTTCCTGTCCTCTTTGTTGGTGGGTTAATTGGTCCCAAAAAATCTATTTCCCATTTATCGAATACCTGCAAAGTTACCAATGGTCGCAAGGGAATCTCATCCCTTATAATAGGTTTACCAACCCTCTAACATACATCGCATCTCTGGCAGTACTCTTTTGAGTCTCTGTGAATAGTTGGCCACCATAGTCCTGCGCGCAATACCTTCTATGTGGTATATTTTCCTGCATAATGTCCTCCTGATATTCCCCTCATGGGATTCTACTAAAATCCTTGGTCTTTCATGTTCTAGCACATATCTCCTCAAGATGTTATCTACGCCCATTTTGTATAAGTGTCCTGCAATCAGCTGATAGTTTGCAACCCAGACTACCAATTTTTTCTTCTGCGCAGTGTTATATTCCTGTGGCGCAGTCCCTGTACTCAAGTACTGGATGATGTTTGTGAAGTAATCATCGGCAATATGAATTGAAAATAATTGTACGTCTAGAAATTTGTCCTCTAAATTTGTAGGTTCCTCTCTGTTCATGACCCTTGATAGGTGGTCAGGTCCCATGTTCAGCTTCCCTGTATTGACTATTACTTCAAAATCAAATTCTTGAAACAACAATAGCCATCGATAGATTCTCCCCCCCAACACTGGCTTGTTGACTAGGTATTTGAGTGTTGAATGGTCTATGAACATCTTAAAATGCTTTCCCAGTAAGTAATGTCTAAACTTCTGCAGTGCGTAGACCATAGCTAGGGCTTCCCTCTCTGTAGTGTTGTAGTTATGCTATGATTTTGACAATTTTCTGCTAGCAAATGCTATAGGATGATCCAATTCTCCTTCTCCTGGAAGTGCCAAAATAGCTCCAAGTGCTATGGCTAATGCATCTACATGTACGTGGAATGTATTCTCTCAGTCTTAGAATACTAGTATTGGCGTTGTTACCATATTTTCTTTCACCTATCCAAGCCGTGTTGACAATCCTCATTCCACTGGAATTTTGTATCTTTCCTTAACAGTTTCTCCATTGGCGCGATGATCTATGCATACCATTTTATAAATTTTCTATAGTATCCGTGTGTCCCAATGTCTCTCTTAGTTATTGAACTATTTTTGGTGGTGGCAGGTTAACGATTACTGCAATTTTGATAGGATCTACTAGTAAACCTTGCTTGCATAATATATGGTCCAATAGTATCCCAAATGGCGTTCTGAAGATACACTTCTTGATGTTTAATGATACATGGCACTACCTGCATCTTTTTAACATCAACCGCAAGACCTCTACATGGTCTTTCAATAGACCATAGACTTTCCAATCATCCAAGTATACCTTTGGAAATTGGTGGATAAATTCTTTAAATGCAGCTATGACTACTCTGGAAAATATTGTTGGTGCATTCTTTAGTCCAAACGACATGATTGTGTACTGGTAGGATCCCCATTCCGTAGAAAAAGTGGTCTTGTATCTATCTTTCGATGCTATCTTGATCTGATGGTATCCTGAGAATCTGTCGATGAATGAATAAACTTCATGTCCTCCTACATTCTCCAAAAGCTCATCCGTGAAAGGTGTAGGGAATGGATCATGTAGGCATGCATCATTCAACTTCCTCAAGTCAACGCATATTCTTATCCCACCTTGTTTTTTCTCCCGAAGTACCATCGGGCTTATCCATTCTGATTCTTCCACGGGTTCTATGATTCCAGCTTCGAGCATCCTATCGATCTCGGCTTTGACTTTTTGTTTATATATCATATTTAGTCTGTATGGTCATTGTCTAATCGGTCTTGCCTCGTCTCTGAGTGGTATCTTCATTTCCCCTATCTCTCTTGCTATGCCCTTCATTTCTGTGAATGTTGTGGGGAACAGGTCGTTGTACTCGCGCGATAACTCTGTTATGATTTCCATTGTTTTCTCATCCCAATAGTCTCCAATGTTGGCCATTTTGGGATTCTCAACTGTCCCAATGTTGAATTTCTTCACCTTTATCGACACAACAATTACTTTTGATTCTAGAGGTGGACCTTCCACTTCTCTTTCACCTTCAGCTTCCTCAATCTAAATATTACGTGGATCGTCCTCATATGGTAATTCTTCCTATACATGGTAGCATGACAACAGTTCTTTCACCATTTGTCTGTTTCGTTGTTGTTCCTCTGTTATGAGTTCAACTTCTGGTTCCTGAATGAATATCACCCCTCTTATTTGTTTAAGTGTTGCATATGTGTTGGGGTTCTCATGTTCAAACGAGAAAGTGACTGTAAAGTTTTGTTGTAGTATTGTCCATCTCACAGTTCCTTATCATAGTTGTTGGTATGTATACCATTTTGTTGGGATTCCCTCTAAGGTATGTACGAAATGATGACGCCATTCCTCTGTGAGTGTCATTTTCCACAGCGCTATGCACTTCTCTATGTGTTTCGCTGGTGCACCCTGTCCATCGCACTTATGTTGTTGGTTGCTTCTCTGTTCTGCACCAAACCTTATGCATAGTAGTCGCTTACATTGGTACCAATCCTTGATTGTTTCTTTGTGTGCACCCCACCATCTTGCAGGTGTGGCCTTGAGTGCTATATCTAGAGATAATAGTCATTGATTCTCTAATACTTCATCCCCATACTGTGTCAAGAATGCTTCTAGATCGTTTACCCCATGGAAACTTAGTGGTTCCCTTATCTTCATACCTACCCATCTTACTGTGTAGTCTATTCTTGCACATCTTCTTGTGGAAACTTTGTGTAGCCTTTGTTTCCAGTTTTCTAAACCTGTATCTGAGTCTGATGCACATGAAGTAATGTTCCGCCAACTGAGTATCCCATCTGCATTTGGGTTTATGTAATCCTTGTCTCGCATAGTTTTTTTGTACAACTAGATAATTTCATCCAAGTCCAAGCAAGTAGGCTCTACAAACCTCTCCCCTTCCAATGGGTCTAATGGAGCAATGACCCTGTATTCTCCTGACTCAATGCCATTTTCTGTGTCTTTAAGTTGATTATGGCATGGTTATCAAACGCCCAATCCAAGCTAAGCAATGTTGGATATGGTGTTGTGTCGTCCACTATTTCGATCACTTCGAAGTCTACTTTAGTGCGCACCCCATCCAGGTCTACTGTCACTCCTTTCAGTCTCCCAATTGGTAGAACTTTGTGTTGGTTTGCTAGTTTCAGATGAATGGGTGAATATCCTAATGTGGGATCTCCCATACATTTTCATGTGTTCTTGGGTAATACATTGAATTATGATCCTAGATCCAGTATGATATCTCCCATGTTGAAATCTCCGATGTTGACATTCAACCTGAACTCCCTACTTGTTCTTCTCCTTGTATGTAGGTGATTAACTGTTTTCTATTCTAATTTTCCTTCTGTCTCTATGCTACATCTTTCTAACATACTTTGTAATATATTGACAGAGGATGGATCATTTAGTAATTTTACGCATGATTGCAAAAAGCCTTTGATTGTACTTACTTGTCCCAGGGGCTGCATTTCTTTGGCATGATCCAACGATGGAGGCATCTCGTACTCTAACACTTCCTTGCTATGCTGCGTGGTTGAGGTCAATGCAGTGTCTGGCTTCAAAAATTCTTGTATGGCTTGCTTAAATATTTCCTTGTCATTATGTGCATCGAACTGTTTCCTTGGTTCAACATTCTTCTTCACCCACTGATGTTGTACTGGATTTTGTTAGACCACTTCATTTCCTATTTTAGCTCCTCCGCGCGTAACTATGTTGATGTTTCTTTCATGGTCCATTGCTTATGCTAAAATCCATTGAACATTCTAGTTGTTTTGATTCTTCTTTTCTCGGATCTTACCTAATAGCACAGGACATTCTTCTGTGTCATGATATAATGCGTGAAAATACATACAAGTCGCTAGTTGAAGTGGACATTCTCTTTCATAGTTTCCTGGTTGTTTAAATTTATGACATATCATTGGTCCTCTCCCTCTTCCAAAGCCTCCTCTTTCTCATCCTCCACTTTTGTAGCCAACTCGATCCCCTCGCGACGTGTTATACTAAGGCGCCTGATTGTACTGAGGTTGCGTTGTGTTGTACTGTGGTTGCGTGGTATTATATGGTTGTTGCACAATATTATACCGCAACTGTGTTGTGTTGTATGGGGTTGGTACCTAGTTAAAATGAGGTGTGGCTTGCCCGATCATCATTTATGCCTAAACCCTATATGCTTCTGATGTCCTTTCTCTCATCAACTCCATGGTTCTACAGTCTTTTTCATCATGGCCCATTGACTTGCAAAAGTTGCAATATGAACTCTTTGGGACTGTCTGGTAGTTCTGCATCATCAGGAAATGATATGGATCGTGGCCATGTTTCTTACATATTTTGCATCATATTCCTCCTGTTGGTAATGGATTTGGCATCCTTTTGTTCTGCATGTCGTACACCAAACGAATTCTCGTTTGTCCTTACTTTTTTTTGGTTTAGCTGGAACATTAAGTTAATCAAATCCTCCTTCATCTCTTCGATGGCTGGATCCATCTTCTGATATTTGTTTTCTTCCAGTTGTAGGGTTTCCTACAGAGCCTCTGCCTATGTTTGAAAATTTTGTTGCCGCAGTGGATATTTTAAGTGTGGTAATAGTGAATTGACGAACAAGTGCCTATGTTGCATGTCTGTCATGAGATATTTCAACTTTCCTTTCAATTGATTGAATTTATGGTCAATCTCCCATACATATTCTCTTGGTTTCTGTCTAATTTCTATCATCTCATTCATGTACTGATCCTCTGAACTTGGCTTCTGAAACTCATTTATCAACAATTTCTTGATGTCCGCAATTGTTCCAGTTGTCCCTGGTGGATTGTTTGTGAATAAAATCATATACCAATCCAGTGTGCGATCCATTAATGTGATAGCTAGCTATGCCAGTTTAGTGTCCTCATTCATGATATGTTTTTCTTCCCAGATCTTCTCACAGATAAACAAGTTCTTCTCTGGATCCTCCGATGCTTCTCCTTTGAATTCTGGTAACCTGATGGTGGGATCATGTCCTGCCATCCTAAATGTTGAACTACTACCTCCGTGCGGTGTAGATACTTGAATAATGCTCCCTGAACTAGCTCCCCTAGTTGTTTTTCCTTGTGTAGATGTACTTCCTATTGTCTTCCTTCTCCCGAAACTTGGTTGTCTAAATGGTGGTGTGATTTTTGGTGTGTTAGTCGCACATGGGTTTATGGGTTCCACACTGACATTAATATGTATAGGATTTATGCCTTCTATTCCCGTCTTGGACCTCTCATCTTCCTCTCATATGTTGTGTGCAAGATTTCCTCAATCTGCTCCACATCCTGAAGATCCTCTACTTCCTCTTCATAACTTCCCAAGCCTGCTCTCACGACTACAACTCTCTTATTGGTGTTCACCTTGTATTGGTAGGGTACTCCACTACATGTCTTTCCAGTTCTCTGCATGATCAGATTGATCTAGTCGTCGTCCATAATAATTGGGTCCAAGGCTTCCTCCTTCTTTCCTTTATCCACTTCTCCTTCCATTTCTTCTTTTTCTGTCAGTGCTTCCCTCGTTCCCCCATGCACACAGGGAAGTTTAGTTGTCTGATCCCATTGTCATTAAACCTTTATCATAAATCAATATCTTAATAGAAGTATATAGTGATCGAATATACCTTCCTCAAGGCCTGCATAGAAACTCTTTCTCTATTGCGTTGTATGACTTCGCGGTATCTACTGCAAATTTTATTATAAAGCATGCTACAATATTGTCGAGCCAAAAATATACTATGCGGGTGAATTTTTTATTCACCTGCTATAAATTCTTAATCTGAATTGAGTTCCACTCCAACTATTGGATCTGATTCATTGCATGGTTATCCTTCAACCTCAATATCCACTCCTACAATAAGTGTGGAAAATCACAAAAAAATACTTCATGTAGATCAGTAAACACATACTTCTCAATATATTTGTGCGGTGTTACTCTAGGGTTTATGTTATCTTTCTATGCAAACTCTATCTCCTTTGTCTTTATCCAACTTTCGATCTCTTCTTTTGTCTGATTCCACGGTCTCAACATCCCCTTCTAGTGGCGCATTCTTCTCACCTCTTGTCATTCGATTTGGTATTCTTTTGACCCGCCTTCTGCATATCTTACTCTCTTTTAATAGATATTTAACAGATCACATCCACTCAATCCTATATTGTTCCAACCGACAAAAGAACCATTTGTTGGTTTAATTATCTAATCTATACTTTTATCATGATTGACCTAGGTTCAGGTCTATTGGGGATCCAACAAAGCCTCTGAAACTATCGACCCTCCTGGTAAACTAGAAGGAAACACAGTACACAGAGTACATTGTGCAGTCTCACCTGAGGCAGTCTTAATGGGTGACTGCAATACTTTGGTGTTTGCAGTCCAGGACTAAATGGAGATCTGAGAAGTGTGCGTTGAGAGTTCTATTTAACTTATTAAAGAAATATACTATCATTCCCAATTATGCATGCGATGCAATATAAAGAATTAGCTCATTCATTCATCATGCTAACATCTACTCCTAAACAGTAAAAGAGGCACAAAAATTCAATCACATAACATAGGTTTTACCGTGGTTCACCCCCCCTGGGTTACATCCACAGAGATCTGGCTTTCAAGCTCTTCTATTATGGTAGTTCCAAAACTACAATGTCATGCGCTTTACAACTCGTTTTCAGTCGGTTCGAGATCCATTATGAGGTGGAATAAATCAAACCAATCTCCTCATCTTATGATCTAACCCTCGATATCTACCCTTCTACCCGTCTACAACTCAACAACTTACAAAATTAGGTCATATGACAACATATTACAAACTAGTTATCAAAACATGACTCCTTCCTCCTGTCATCTCTTTAGATTGAGCAACTACTTCTCATGTGTCTCTTCTTCTAGACCTCGTAGGTATCTATATATATGTCTCTGTCTCATCATCCATTACAATGTATTAAAAAAACCCTAATCCTAACGTCATTAGGTCTTCCATGCATGTGTGTGTGTGTTTCTTTTCCTTCCAGCTCTCGCTTTCCTCGTGCACGCCTTTCTTCCCAAAATAGCCTTTATATATGATTTGGCATGCTTCCAACAGTTTACTAGCCCATGATGCAAGAATATGTAGGATAGTATATTAGAGGATGCATATTTTTTTTTACCAACAATCCCGGTAACATGAAGCAAGGTCTATACCATTCTTTACTTGTACCCACTTGACCTTGGGAAAGCATTTCCATGGATTTTTTTGGAGGTTTACCAACCACAGAGAAGGTACATGACTATTTATTTGTGGTAGTTGACATGTTCAACAAAATGTGCATTCTCATGTCTTGTAAAAACACCAACAAGGGACAAAAAGAAAAAACTTGTTCTTTGAACATGTATGGGTGCACTTTGGGATGCCAAGGAGCGTCGTTTCAGATAGGGATACCATATTTATCAGTGCATTTTGGACTACATTGTGGGAAAAGATGAACACTAAGTTGAAGAGGTCTACGACATTCCATCCATAGAAAAATGGGAAGACATAGTAGTCAACTGGACTTTGGTGTAGATTTTTATGGGTTACAATCAGAGGCATCCAAAAAAATGGGATGAAAATATGATCTATATACAACACTCTTGTAATAGAGAAGTCCACACTTATACTGGCAAGTCACCTTTTGAAACTTTCTTTGTATATTTTCCAACTTCACCCTTAGATGTTGTATATGGATAACAAGGAGGAGTGAGGGAGGACCTCATAGGAGATGCATTAAATAAAAAAATGTTGAGAAGATCAGGTAGATCCATTTGCAACTACAAGAGGCACTGAAGAAGTCACAAGAAAAGTATAGGGCTAGACATGACCAACACATAATAGAAAGAACATTTAGAGTGGGAGATAGAGTATGGTTACAACTTAATAAGGAAAGGCTAGAGGGTCCTGGTAAGAATATAAAGGCCCTGTGGTATGGTCCTTTTGAGGTATTGGAAAAGGTGGGAGATAATGCCTACAAACTCAGTCTACCCCCATACATGCACATTTACTCAATAGTGAATGTGGAGAATCTCAAACTCTATGAGCCTTCCATGTTGGATCAGGAGGAAGAGAGACTCCTACCTTCTGTTGTTCCTATGTTTATACTTTAAGGCTTTAAAGTATACTGTCAAGGCATCTGAAAAAACAGAGGGAGCTAAGAACATAAAAAAGACTGATAAAAAGGTAAAGGCTATTGTCGGTTTCTCAATTGTCTCTATCGAAATTCCCAGTTTTCATGGATACTGATATCTCTCTCAATTGCTACCCATGAACGTTCTAAGTCAACCCAGTTATTTGTTGTTTTTAAAATAGTGTTAAATAAATTTAGAGCAATGCTGGTTTGATCTGAGAGATCGGGATCGATGTTAGGCTACCTTGCAACTGGTATTTTCATGAAGGAGGAAAGTAAAGGAGGATAAATTTTTGTGTTTTCTTTTTAGGCTGATTATCTCTATTCCACAATGTAACGAGAATGATGTCAAAACAAAAATAAATAGTATGACCAAATTGTAGGCCTTTTCTTGTATCTGAGTTAAATTTTAAAGAAAAGAAACATGCATGATATGGAGAAAAACATAAAGCTATTAGCAAAGTGAGGCATCAATTTCAGAGGAATCTCACATTGTAACAGAAGACTATGAAATGAGAAAAATATTAATGAAGCATATGATGTTTAAATCTAAGCATCTACAGGTCTTGTATCTGTTGATAAAGGATACAGAGGAAAAACTATAAATGATTTGAAATAACAAGAATAATAATTTCCACAGTAGAGGTTGTACTAAATTGTAGCTAAGCATTCATCAATTAAACATATATAAAAAAGATGAGATGACAGGGAAACACATAACTCAGAAGTGACAAGATCTGAAATCTTCAATCTGCATTTCTAATAATTTAGAGTCTCTTCAAAATTACTTTGCCAAAAATGTTTTTTCAGAGAGATCAAAAAGCCCTTCTTTAGTCTTCGTTCCTTGTATTTATACAAGGTCATCCATACTTGATGGTTAACAATCTCCTACTTTATAGGAGAAAAATAGTTACAAAACTGCAACCTTAACCATTGCACGATTAACTTTTGTTTATCTATCATTCCAACAGTATGAGTTTCCAAACGATACTTCATTGCTTAGTCGAAGTCTCTCCCTCCTTTGATGCTACACATGCAATACATTTCTCCAAAAAATGGACAAAGTTTCTAGGAGGTGTTGGAAGATCTTTAGTCTCAAACAGATAAAACTTTCTTTGTACCTTTGGGAACCGGTATTCAAAACTTTGGTTGGAAAACTTGATCACTTGCAATTTTAAACTGGGTTGTACCAACCATCTATTTATTAGGTTGGCATCGATTTCCTTCAATTGTAAAATTTCAATCTGAATCTTCTTCGAACCTTCTTTGTAGTCCAACTATTGTTTTTCAATGTTTATCTTCCCCAATGACTCGGAGTAGTCATTTTTTTCAATGCCTAATGCTTGCTTATCCAAAGAATCAAAGATTCCTTCACAATCATCTTTGATTTGTTTGACTATATTCTTTCTCTCAGATATATTTGTTTCCCATACCTTGAGCATGATGTCTCCTTTTATTTGTTCTATGACAGAGAGCTTTATCTTTTTCGTCACCTCTTTATTCCCTGAACATGCAACCACTTTCTGGAAAGTATTCCTTGCTTCTTTAGCTTCCTTTTCTAGTAAAATAATATTATCAAGAGATTTTATTACCTCTTGAAAGTAATTCTGGATTATCCCTATTTTGGAGATCAGTCTCTGCTGCTCGGCTTCTATCTTTGTATGCGTTTCTAGCGAGAGGGTCTAGAAATCCTTTAAATCTATAACCCTGCCTTCCATCAAATTTAACTTAGCATGCAACTGTTTTGCATGCTCCTTTTGCTGAGCAACCTGCACCTGACTTGCTTGTATCCTCTGGTTCATTTCGTCTAGGCTTGATTCGAGCGATTGAATTTCTATCCTTTCAACAGCCCTGGTCTGCTCCAAGATTTTACTCACCTCTTCTCTGATGTTCTTCTCAGCATTCTTTAACTGATTATGTAATTGATCTATCATGTTATTACTCTTCTTTATCCTCATTCTTATGTTTCCCATGGTAAAAAAGTTTGTTGTTGTCATGGCTCCCATGGAACCTGCTATCTCTGTAGCGAAATCTTCCTCCTCTAAATTATGTCCATCTAGCAATACTTTATGCTTTTTTACCATACCCCCCTCCTTCATATACATCTCTTGTTTCAGGACAACCTTCCTCTTTCTGCTGAAAAAATAATTGGAAGGAGGTATCTCATCTATGGAGATAGAGGTGAGGTCATCAACAAATATGGCTCTCGTCTGTGGGAATCCAAAGGTGGACTGTAAGGGGGTTAAGGAAGCTATGGGACTTCCTAGCTCTGTAGATCCATTCCTTTCTATTGCTTTAGGCATATTGACATCAATAGAAAGTGATGAAGGGGGAGTGGGCTTACTAGACTCGGGAGGTATCCCGGACCTCCTCTCTTCTTCTGTCTCTGGTTTTTTTGTTTGTAAGGCCTCTTTATTTTGTGGGGGCCTTTCAGTATCCTGTGGGACTTTTTCGAGATTTCCCTTCTCCTGTGCTTCTTGTTCGAAGCCTGGGGGAGTATTTTCTTGTTCCTGGGGAAGGATGATTTCTTCTCCTTGCATTACTTTGGGTAGACCACTCCGTATATGCTTCTGAAAGGTCCGAAAACTAGCTTGCAAGTAAGGCAGCAGTGTCTGTACTCGTTATAACACCTCTTTATAAGTCTTAGTCCCTTTGAACATGTCATCCCAAGGGGACTTCTCATGTTCATATGCTTTCATATTGCAGTGGGCCATGTGTTTCCCCACTAATTGGTAAGGATTGTGCTTCCTGTGCTCGAGGTCTACCAATTTGACCTCCTCCAGTGCTACCGCTTCAACCTTGGAATGACCCAAGTTGAGAAGTGAAAATTTTCCAGTCTGAACGAGAAAAACAGGCCAAGATTTCTTTTGAGATGTCTTTAATTCTATCCCGATTCCACCCGTTACTATTCGATAAGCTACCTCCCTACACACTAGTCTGTTAGGGAGGAATTTTGGGAGCTCATGTGGAGGAATCGGACATCCAAAAACTCTGATGTAGGAGAAATTCTCCTCTATAAACCAGTCAACAATTGCCCGAAGGATCCCTATGACCAACTCTGAAATGCGGGGGGGGGGTGCACAGTCGTATAGCATCTGGTGTAGTGGTATTACCATGAAATGACAAATCTCATAGAATGAATCCTTGACATTTTCTTCCCAAAGTTTAGAATGATATTCATGAATAGGCTCCGAGTAAGTCAGATTCCAACTCCAATTCATCAAAGGGAAAGGAGTTGAGAAGCATATAGCATCCATGATGTATGCGAACATATAAAAGGCTGCTAGTTGGCCTTTTGATCTTGTAGTATGGTATTCCATAACCTCTCTCGCTATGTTATTGGATAAAATCTTATCCCAATTGAAGTTGTAACCTTCTGTGGCCTCACACAAAAGAGGTACCCATTCCGCTAGGAAATGGGTAGGACTTTTCTTACCAAAAAGCCTACATAACATCATCGCCACATAAACCATATACTCGTTTAAATATCCTATGGCATAAACACCATGTGTGTCAGCCCTGAATTTTGCTTTGTTTCTCCACTAGTCTTTTATTATGTCAGGATATGTTTGGTCTGACTCAAAACATTCTTTCCTTTGAAACTCACTGACGAAATCTTTATTATAAATATATTTGGGATAGGAAGATAGTTTATACATTAATTGTATATGTTCTAGTCTGAAGGAGCCGATGACGACCCCTCACTGTCAAGAATGCTCCTCGTCTACATGCGCGCTCGCTCTAAAGCCCAACTGATCATGTCGTTGTAAGTCAGGATTCGCGGCTGCTTAGCCACCTTGTGAAGTTCAAACTCCGCTATATCCCAGAGTTTGTTGTCAGCATCATGGGGGAAGTTCTTAATTTCATAATCGAGAGTTTCGAAAATCTGCCTCCAGGATTTTATGGAATCAATGGCATGCAATATTGTATCAGATACAACATCTCTGTCTAGACTCGAGACCTCTGCAACTTCCTCATTTTTCTTGGTGGCCTTCTTGGGAGACATGGTGGTTATACTGGACCAGAAACTTGTTTACAGAGAAAAGTGTATAAAACTGGACAAATGTGACTCACTACAGAGGTAAAGGTTAAGAATGAACTTTGACACACAGGACCTTTATTAATCTCTAAATTTGTGTTGTAGCGAGTGTATTGATACCATTGATGAAAAATAAATTCTTTAATTTGAAAGATAAGCTTAGAGATACGAACTCACATCAAAAATATTTTCATTTACCCGTTATTAATACTGTCGTATATCGGCGATTTCGAAACTGAAAACCCGAAAATCACTACCTTCCTTAATTCCCAAAAAGTGAAAAGCAGCTTACTCATCATTAATCATGTTTTGAAAACAGCTTAATCTTTTAATCTTAGGGTTTGTTTAAAGAAAACACGATTTCGCATTTCGAAACTTCGGGGATCCTGCCGTCAGGGGATATGTCACAAGTAAACCCCGGATCGCAAAATTGCAATGGGATTAGCGAGGCGCTAATATTCGTATTAAAAAACTTTAATTAATCATGATTAGTGGACAATTACTTTTTAATTTTTACTCTTCAGAAAATCGAGGACCGGGAGTTCGAAGGAGAAGAGTTTGAAAATGCTTTAGCAAAGAGAAAACCGAATCACGAAAGAATAAGGGAGAGATAATTGTGTTTAGGGATTTGATTAATTACGAATTAAAGAGTACTTTGTGGTAAACAATGGAAAAAGTAACATTCATTTCTTCCCCCTTTTTACTTTATATTTCTTAATATTTTGAAATGGCTTCGGGATTTCAGCGTCGGGAAAAAGGGATAGTTGAAGATCACACCTCGAGAGGAACTGAATTTCGAAACCCAAAAAGGAACGGGTGATTCTGACTCCTTTCTATTTTGGACTAAGGGTGGCTCCATGGCTCAGGAAAAGATGAAGCTTCATTTTTAAAGGGTGGAAAAATTTAATCTTCGTGTCAACATTAGGCTCCATCTAGGGATCTCGTCTCCTAGTGGGATGAGAAGAACATGTAGACCAAGTGCCTTCATTGGGTAATGGAGTCAAAGATTTGGCTCTGTGAGACAAATAAGGAGAAAAAATTGAAAAAGATTAGGGTCTCAACGTCAACCTTGAAAACTCTACAAAAACAAAAATTATGACTATCCCGAGCGAGGTTTTCAATAGATTTCTTATCCTAAAGCTGACCTCAAAACCGTGTAAGATAATCAAAACCCAATTAATCAATCTTATCAGGATTTTCGTGATTCTGTTTTCATCAAGGCAAGTATTTACGCTGTGTCCGATAAGGAGATCTTAGAAACCTATGATAGAATCCAGCTGAAAAGAAGAGAAATTACCAGAGTATCTTTTAACTCGCGTATAACAACTTTTATCAGATATGAGGATATTGCTTCACTGCCAGCAAGCTTGTTTAGTACCCCGGTGAAATTATCCGACTTCCCACATTGAATTTCCTTTCACCACTTCATTTTTCGCAAGCATTTAAATGATGAGATGAGGGCAATCAATAAGTATGAATTTCCTTTCTTCATCTCTTTGAACTAGATGGGGGCAATCAATATTGAATTTCCTTTCACCATCTGTCTGTATAAATTTTATTTTTTTTAGATCTGAAGTGGGGGCAATCAATGAGTATGCAATACATTCGGGAAGATATCTGCTTGAAAAAGGATCAAAGTTTGTAAACTCATTTAAATCACTCTGGGTCAATCTTCTCACCTGCCTTCAAAAATCAAGGGTTTCAGAGGACTTCTTAACGAAAACTTTTTGACCTTTAGTCTAGGGAACTTCCTTGAGAAAAACCAATCATTTATTCTTGTTAGGATAACCAATAAGGTTAGGATTAACCTAGACATGTTTACGATCCAGCCAGAGTCAAAAAATGAAAAACACAACCTGCTCTCTTTCTTGAAAATATGTTCGAGAGTTTCCAATGACCGAAGCGAGACCCCTCCGTTCTCAGAAAATTTCATTGATTAGACGTCTATGATCAGGCGAGAAAAGGATTTACTGTGGCCAAGGAGGAGGAAAGGGTTTTAGGCAAGCTACTGTACATATGGTTGTTTTTAGAGAGAGATTTATTTATTTATTTATTTATTTTAAACAACAATGATTTATTTATTGTACTTTTCAGAGTTTTTATCCGGAATTTTTTTAAAAAATGGGATTTCATACCTTTATGAGCTCTTATATTGCCAATCCAAAGATTATTTGTTCATTACCTTTTTCATTATGAGAGGCTTGATATGAGTACCTGCACATTTTAGGACTTTCAGTACTTCAAGTCCGTTGTCTCACAATAAACTCTTTCCTGCGAATAACATAACATTACATTCCTTAAGAAATGACATGAAAGAAGTTGTTGTTTATTTTATTTTATATACATTTTTTAATATATATATTATTTTTATTTACAAAAAGCATGAAAACAAACCGGTATATACAATGATAATTTAGAAACACATTATTGCATGAAGTGTTTGAGATGCCGCCCATTTATAGGGGCATTAAGAATGTCTCAATCCAGGTTTTCTAATAACCAAGCATTTTTTCCTTCCAAGGCTGAAATTCTGTATGGACCGGACCAGATTGAATCGAATTTGCCATGTTTTCCAACATCTTCCTTTCTAGCTTCCCATTTTAAGACCAAGCCGCTAGGGAGAAATTCTCTATCTTTCGCTTTCTGATCGAATAAGGCTTTCATTTTGTCCTGATACCTTTGCAACCTTTCATTTACTTCGGCCCTATTTTGCTGGACTTCGAGCAACTAGTTTATTCTCCTAGTAACATCATTGTGCTCTTCATTCGAATCTTGCCGGAGTTTCATTACTGGCAGAGTAAGATTTATTGGCAAAATGACATCAGTGCCATATACCATCTGGAAAGGGGAAATCCCAATTGATATTTTGGTACTTATTCTATCGGCTCATAAAGCATATTTTAAATGGGTATGCCACGCTTTTTTGTTTTCATTCAAAACTTTTTTTATCACAATAATCAGGCTTTTGTTGGATGATTCAGCCAGACCATTTCCTTGTGGGTAGTAAGCTGTGGAGTGCCCTAGTATGATGTTATATTTTTGACAAAAATTTAGCATGGCCATCGATTTAAATGCCTGCGCGTTGTCAGTGACTATTTTTCGAGGGCAACCAAATCTGGATAAGATATTATCTTCCAAGAAACTAATTACTACTGAGTCAGTTGCATTCCTTGTGGGGATAGCTTCTACCCACTTAGTGAAATAATCAGTAGCAGTTAGGATCCATTTGTGTTGCGCACTGGATTGTGGATGAATTTATCCGATGAAATCAAGTCCCCATTGCTAAAATGGGGCTTCATTTTTAACTGGAATCAGGGGTAAAGCTAAGACTCTCTGTTTTCCTGTGAACGGGACACAATTTCGAAATTTAGTGTTCACTTCTGTGAACAATTTGGGCCAGTAGTATCCGGATCTTAAGATTTTATACGTTGTTGCTCGCCAAGCATGATGTCCTCCACATACTCTGACATGGAATTCATCTATAACCCCTTTTAGTCTCAACTAAGCACCTTAGTAGAAAACCCAAGGGATCTTTCCAAAACAACTTAGCATCTATGATACAATATTTTACATCATGTGACTTTAGCGTCCTAGTTTTTGATGGGGTTAACTCACTAGGACATTGAAGCGTGAGTAGGTAATGGACAATGTCGTGATACCAGGCTGAAGCCGAAAACTTATCTTGGATTTTGGCTGTAGGTACAGTGATATCAAGCTCATCTATTTCCAGGAATCCCTCGTCCTCTTGCAGCCGATTTATCCCAAGTGCTTTTAAATTTGATTCGGAAATCAATTTGGCTAAACCTTGACCTTTGACAATTTTAGTTGGCTTGACTTCTAGATCAAACTCCTGGATCTTAGCTAACCACCTGCCTCTTCTTCCATCGCTGTCTGGTTGCACCAGGATGTCTTTAACAGAGCTAGAGGGTACACAGGATATGATCTTTGAATGTAACACATAAGTTCTGAAAGCCTTCAGATATTTCACCATTGCGTAGGCCTATTTCTCCATTATATCATATTTCAACTCAGCATCTCTGAGGCTTTTGATAAAAAATGCAATAGTCCACTCAAAACTTTCTTCGTTTTTTTGTAACAAGATAGCTGGAATGGTATGTTATGAGGCAAAAGAAAAAATCAAAAACTCTTTCGTGTAATCTGGAATTGCAAAGACCGGTGCTTCACTTATTAATTTCTTGATGCGTTGAAATGATGCTTTGTCTTCTCTAGTCCATCTCACCTCACTATCCTTTTTGAGCATATCTGTTGTCAATTTCACAATCTCAGGGAAGTTAGGAATGAATCTCTTCAAGAAATTTATTTTTCCTAAAAAAGACTGGATTTCTTTTACATTTCTAGGAAAATTTATAGTGTCTATTGCTTCAACCCTTTTTGGATCGATTTTGATTCCTTCTTTAGACACGATATGGCCCAACAACTTACCTTCTTGCATCACGAAATGAGATTTATTGGGGTTGAGTGACAAACCAAATTTTTGGCATTTCTCAAAGGTTTGCCTAAGGTTCATTAGATGTTCGGCATCAGATTTGGAGAACGCGATCAGATCGTCAAGGTAGATAACAAAATTTTTTATCCCTTTCACCCACGAAAGCGATATCCATGGCCCGCTGAAAAGTAGCCCCTGCATTCATCAAACGAAAGGGCATTTTATCGTACATAAAAGTACCCCACAGGGTGGTGAAAGCAATCTTTTCTTTATCATCTTGATGCACTGCGATCTGATTGTAACCTGAAAAACCATCAATCATAGACATTCGGTTAGCTCCAACTACTTTTTCTAAGACGTGATCCATCTTAGGCAATGGGTAATTGTCTTTGAGTGATGATTGATTCAGGTTTCTGAAATCGACGCATAGTCTGATCTCACCATTTTTCTTTCTTATTGGGACCAAGTTGGATACCCACTCAGAGTATCTCAGTGGAACTATGATTTTAGCATCCAGGATTTTTTTGACTTCTTTTTCTATCACCGGTAACATGATAAGGTTAATCTTCCTGAGTTTCTGTCTAAAAGGTTTGACACTTGGTTTTAGTGGGATTTTATGTTCCATGATGGTTGTATCATAAGTTCTCAACTCGTCATAAGACCAAGCAAAAACATCTTTGTATTTTCTAAGCAACTCAACATATTTACTCTTGATTTCGGGAGACAGGTACCTGGACACTTTCACTAGTCTGGGACTCTCATTAGAATCTATATTGCAATCTTCGACTTCCTCTAGCTGAGGCTGTAAGGTAGTCTTCAAAGGGATGTCATCATGACTAAAAATCCTTTCTAAGGGAATCAGGCCCTTGGGTCTCTGATTATTTTTTAAAACCAACATCTGGTGATTTGCAATTTTATCCTGGAACTCTTAGGGGTCCTCCCCTTCCTGCATGATCCAAATAGGATCATTTTGGTTCTCTTGGTCAGCATGGGTTTCGGCGAACTCGTCTATCGTTTCTAGAAATTTTCGGAGTTGTTCATCTTCCTCAAAGACTTGCCAATGTTGTATGTTATTGGGTATGAAAGTTCTATGTCTCATTTGTATATGATATTTAAGTTTGAAAGCAGTGGGAGGTGCAAAAGTCGAAGCTACTTTGCCTAAAGCATCCGCCTGTTGATTTTCGGCTCTCGGGATGAAATGAACATTAACAGAGGAGTAAAAAATTTCGATTAGGTCCCAAACACAATTTTGATATGAACTTAACCTAGGATATTTGTCCTGATACTGGTGATTAACCTGTCTCACAATCAACTCTACGTCACCAAAAACTTACAAGTTTTTAATTTTCATTTTCCTAGCGGCCTCTAACCCTAACACTAGAGCTTCATACTCACATATGTTATTGGTGTGGTCTATGTTCCATTGAAGCCTATAAGAGAAAGGGATAACAAATTGGTTATCAGGTGCCACAAAAATTACTCCAGCCTAGCTCCAAGATAAGATAAGGCACTGTCAAAAAACATTTTCCAAACACCAGTGTTATACACATCTTGTTCTATTTGTTCTTTTTATTTTTTTATTTTCTGTACAATTTTCTTCTATACACGCATCCACATCATCATCTATATATAATATACAATTACCTAAATACCGATCAACGATATATACAGGATAACTATTTGGGTTGAGAGGATCACTGACCGTAAATGCTAACCTGGTTTCCCTGTACAATCACGTGAACTGCCCCCCGAAAACTGGAAGTGTTGCGTACATCATATCAAGCTGAAGGGAACCTCCAATTTTGGCACCCCAAGATCGGGACAAGAGCATGCCATATTTTGGGGGTATATCTGTGACAACTACATCCATTTAAACACTTTTTGAAGGTACTTGTGAAAGGTTTACAACTAAGTCCTTTATCATACCTATACACTTGACTTTTCTCGAATCAAAAGAATATAAATCTCCATAAGGCCTGGTGATTTCAAGGCCAAGTCTATCCATGATTGCTTTAGGCATCACATTGTGAGATGCCCCAGAATCTAACATGTAGTTATGGAGCAGATGGTCGAGAATGGTCAAAGTAATGTAGAAAGGGGAAACAGTGTCTTTGGCACCTTCAAAGTGTGGGCCAAAAATTATGTTAGGTTTTTCATCCTCTAAGTTTATAACATCGACCTGAATTTTGTTTTCCGAAAAATTAATCATTTTAGCAATTTGCTTTCGGGATATCGGGTTTTTAGCCAGTTCTACAAGAGGAATAGGAATTTTGATCTTATTGATTTCATTTTCAGGGTTGAAACTTCCAATGGTTTTGTCGATTTCCATGTTTTGAACCTCCAACCCTTTCTTTTCAGTTTTCCTTGGCTGAGGGGCCTTTTTTTCGCTAACAGGGGTATCTAGTTTTTGCATGCTCAAGGGTGGCATTTCCACTGTCTTTGTTTTAGTAAACTGGATGTTAGCGGCCTTAGTTCCTTCAATCTATTTCTCAGTGCTTTTTGAAACTGGTTCATCAATTTCAAACCTCGACAGTACTTTTTTAACTAGAACGATTGTAGAAACCCTGTTTCTAGGTCTTAGGTTGTATTTCTAGTGAAGTTCATCCATTATCACATATGTTATTCCCTGATAGGTCAAATATTCTGAAACACTGTCATTCTTTCTACTGTCGGTCCCATACTCTGTAGTCAAAGACTTTTCATAATCGTGTCTTGTTATGTAAGGTTGTAGGCAGTCATCGCCAAGATTTTTCATATCCTCTTCTAACTCCTCGAAATCGTCCAAGTCTTGTCCTCCTACAAAGTTTTCACTTTTAAAAGGAGTTTGGATCTTTTGATCTTCATTCTTAATTTTTTTTTGGTGGTTTTAAGGGTTAGGGTTCTTTCTGAACTCCTTTCTAGGGTAATGTTCATTCTTAGCTTGTTCTAGTTCCATTCTGGATATTTTGTTTGACAGTTCTTTGATGATTCTAGCCATATCGTCCATTTTGTCCTCTGAAGATCTTCCTGATCGAGAGGGTGCTCCTTGCTCCCTATATCTCTTGATTTCTTTGTTTCCCATATAGAATTTAGCTTTCATCTTTCCTGATGCCATCATATTAGATTCGATTTCGAGGGCATCATCTTGCATCTTGGTAAGATCTATTGATCTTCTCTCCCTTAATAACAGGGCGAAGTCAAGGTCAAAAGCTCCATCGAAAGTCACTTTAGCTACAAGTTGTGAGGGCTTGACCTTGGTTGGGATCATATTGTACAATTTTTTAAACCGTTGTGTAAACTCAAGGACCAATTTGGAGTTTTTCTTTTGAAGAGCTCCAAATTCGGTTAGATAATAAAGATGGTCTTTCTGTTCACCCCATTGTCTGATAAAAGTGTTTTCAAGTTCATCATATGACGTTATAGATCCAGTGGCTAGGCCTCGAAACCAAGTTATTACTTTCCCTTCAAAATTTTGAACCAAGAGTATGGAGTAAACATCTTCACATTCCAATCCAAGAATTTCAGCGAATTGATCGAAAAAATTTATGTGTTTGGCTGCTATAGAGTCACCTTCTCCCATGAACTTAGGCAGGTTTTTCATGTAATTTTTTGGTAAATCATGGAGAGGGAGGGGTAGAACCAGAGGGGCGTATCTTGCAACAACTCTTGCAAAAATCCGAAGAGGCAGTGCTTGGTCGCCCGCTCCTCCTCCTTGACCACTTGCGACAACACCTCCAACCCCACCTCCTCCGGCCGCAGCCATTGTGGAGTTAATGTTTAAAGTCTGGGGGTTGTAAGGACGAGTTTCAAGAAACTGATTATCGAAGGGGAAGAAACTTGAGAAAGAAGAGCTTGGAGAACGTGGACTGGTTTCTTCAGAACCACAGGGTGAGAATACAGGAGAATCAACAGAAGTTGAGTCAAGATATATAGGATAATTGTTTGAGTTTTGAGATGTAGGAAACTGAACTTCAAGAAAGGAGGGAGAATGCGTCGCTATAGGAAGTGAGGCAACTCTTCATTTTCTATCGGTGTGGGAAAAGGCTGAGAAATCCTCGGTCTCAAAGACCGGAAGAACAAGATCTGATTTAGGGGGTGTGACTTTATCAACGAGGTATTTCCTGTAAAGGGGTGGAATACTTGATTCACCGCATTGATATTCTGAGTCAGACTGTGTAAACTTAGGTCAAAATTTTTTATTTGTGGATGAGACAGTCTGGCGGAAGTATCTTCTTGATTTTATAATTTTTTTGAGGTCCGAAAAAGGTGAAATCTACTTGTTGTTTGGATTCTTTCTGGTGTTTTTTTGGTTAAGAGCCAACTTAAAAATTGTGGAGTCTCCAAGTGAAAGACAAAGGTAGCCTTAGAAGGTTTTCAAACTTTGTTCACTATCAAATAAAGAAAGCGTCAATGTCGTTCTCCCAGGGAAAAAACTGTGTTTCTCTGTCCCCGACAACAGTGCCAAAAAGATGTTGTTCTTGAGTTTATACTTTAAGGATTTAAAGTATACTGTCAAGGCATATGAAAAAATAGAGGGAGCTAAGAATATAAAAAAGACTGATAAAAAGGTAAAGGCTATTGTCGGTTTCTCAACTATCTCTGTCGAAATTCCCAGTTTTCCTGGATACTAATATCTCTCTCAATTGTTGCCCATGAACATTCTAAGTCAACCCGGTTATTTGTTGTTTGTAAAATAGTGTTAAATAAATTTAGAGAAATGTTGGTTTGATCCGAGAGACTGGGCTCGATGTTAGGATGCCTTGCAACTAGTACTGTCATGAAGGAGGAAAGTAAAGGAGGATAATGTTCTATGTTTTCTTTTTAGGCTAGTTAACTCTATTCCACAATGTAACGAGAATGATGTCAAAACACAAATAAATAGTATGACCAAATTGTAGGCCTTTTCTTGTATCTGAGTTAAATTTTAAAGAAAAGAAACATGGATGATATGGAGAAAAACATAAATCTATTATCAAAGTGAGGCATCATTTTCAGAGGAATCTCATGTTGTAACAAAAGACTATGAAATGAGAAAAATATTACTGAGCATATGATGTTGAAAACTAAGCATCTACAGGTCTTGTATCTGTTGATAACGGATACAGAGGAAAAACTGTAAATGATTTGAAATAACAAGAATAATAATTTCCACAGTAGATGTTGTACTAAATTGTAGCTAAGCATTCATCAATTAAACATATATAAGAAAGATGAGATGACAGGGAAACACATAACTCAAAAGTGACAAGATCTGGAGTCTTCAATCTGCATTTCTATTAATTTAGAGTCTCTTCAAAATTACTTCGTCAAAAATGTTTTTTCAGAGAGATAAAAAAAACCCTTTTTAGTCTTTGTTCCCTGTATTTATACAAGGTCATCCATACTTGATGGTTAGCAATATCCTACTTTCTAGGAGAAAAATAGTTACAAAACTACAACCTTAACCATTGCACGATTAACTTTTGTTTATCTATCATTCCAACAGTATGAATTTCCAAACGATACTTCATTGCTTAGTTGAAGTCTCTCCCTCCTTTGATGCTACACATTCAATACAGTTCTCAAAAAAATGGACAAAGTTTCTAGGAGGTGTTGGAAGATCTTTAGTCCCAAACAGATAAAACTTTCTTTGTACCTTTGGGAACCAGTCTTCAAAACCTTGGTCAGAAAAATTGATCACTTGCAATTTTAAACTGGGTTGTACCAACCATATGTTTATTAGGTTGGCATCGATTTCCTTCAATTGTAAAATTTCAATCTGAATCTTCTTCAAACCTTCTTTGCAGTCCAACTGTTGTTTTTCAATGTTTATCTGCCCCAGTGACTTGGAGCAGTCATTTTTTTCAATGCCTAATGCTTGCTTATCCAAAGAATCGAAGATTCCTTCACAAACATCTTTGATTTGTTTGACTATCTTCTTGCTCTCATATATATTTGTTTCCCATACCTTGAGCATGATGTCTCCTTTTATTTGTTCCGTGATAGAGAGCTTTAGATTTTTCGTCGCCTCTTTATTCCCTGAACATGCAACCACTTTCTGGAAAGTATTCCTCGTTGCTTTAGCTTCCTTTTCTAGTAAAATAATTTTATCAAGAGATTTGCTTACCTCTTGAAAGTAATTCTGGATTATCCCTATTTTGGAGATCAGTCTCTGCTGCTCGGCTTCTATCTTTGTATGCGTTTCTAGAGAGAGGGTCTGGAAATCCTTTAAATCTATAACCCTACCTTCCATCAAATTTAACTTAGCATGTAATTGTTCTGCATGCTCCTTTTGTTGAGAAACCTGCACCTGACTTGCTTGTATTCTCTGGTTCATTTCGTCCAGGCTTGATTCGAGCGATTGAATCTCTATCCTTTCAACAGCCCTAGTCTACTCCAAGATTTTACTCACCTCTTCTCTGATGTTCTTCTCAACATTCTTTAACTGATTATGTAATTGAGCTATCATGTTATTACTCTTCTTTATCCTCGTTCTCATGTTTCCCACGGTAAAAAAGTTTGTTGTTTCCATGGCTCCCATGGAACCTGCTATCTCTGTAGTGAATCCTCCTCCTCCAAATTATGTCCATCTAGAAAGACTTTATGATTTTTTACCATACCCCCCTCCTTCATATACATCTCTTGTTTCAGGACAACCTTCCTCTTTTTGATGAAAAAATAATCGGAAGGAGGTATCTCATGTATGGAGATAGAGGTGAGGTCATCAACAAATATGACTCCCATCTGTGGGAATCCAAAGGTGGACTATAAGGGGGTTAAGGAAGCTATGGGACTTCCTATCTCTATAGATCCTTTCCCTTCTATTTCCTTAGGTGTATTGACATCAACAACAGGTGAAGAAGGGGAAGTGAGCTTACTGGACTCAGGAGGTATCCCAGACCTCCTCTCTACTTCTATCTCTGTTTTTTTCGTCTGTAAGGCCTCTTTATTTTGTGGGGGCCTTTCAGTATCCTGTGGGACTTTTTTTGGGATTGGCCTTCTCTTGTGCTTCCTGTTTGAAGCCTACGTGAGTATTTTATTGTTCCTGGGGAAGGGTGATTGCTTCTCCTTGCAGTACTTTGGGCAGACCACTCTGTCTATGCCTCTAAAAGGTCCAAAAACTAGCTTGCAAGTTGAATGACAGTGTCTATACTCGTTCTAACACCTCTTTATAAGTCTTAGTCCCTTTGAACATGTCATCCCAAGGGGACTTCTTATGTTCATATGCTTTCATATTGCAGTGGGCCATGTGTTTCCCCACTAACTGGTAAGGGTCGTGCTTCTTGTGCTCGAGGTCTACCAGTTTGACCTCCTCCAGTGCTGTCGCTTCAACCTTGGAATGACCCAAGTTGAGAAGTGAAAATTTTCCAATCTGAACGGGAAAAACAGGCCAAGATTTCTTTTGAGCTGTCTTTAATTCTATCATGATTCCACCCGTTACTATTTGATAAGCTACCTCCCTGCACACTAGTCTGTCAGGGAGGAATTTTGGGAGCGCATGTGGAGGAATCGAACATCAGAAAACTCTAATGTAGGAGAAATTTTCCTCTATAAACCAGTCAACAATTGCCTGAAGGCTCCCTATGACCAACTCTGAAATGTGGGGGGGTGCACAGTCATATAACATCTGGTGCAGTGGTATTACCATGAAATGACAAATCTAATAGAATGAATCCTTGGCATTTTCTTCCCAAAGTTTAGAATGATATTCATGAATAGGCTCCAGTTATGTCGGATTCCAACTCCAATTCATCAAAGGGAAAGGAGTTGAGAAGCATATAGCATCCATGATGTATGCGAACATATAAAAGGTTGTTGGTTGGCCTTTTGATCTTGGAGTCTGGTATTCCATAACCTCTCTCGCTATGTTATCAGATAAAATCTTATCCCAATTGAAGTTGTAACCTTCTGCGGCCTCACGCAAAAGAGGTACCCATTCCGCTGGGAAGTGGGTAGGAATTTTCTTACCAAAAATCCTACATAACATCATCGCCACATAAACCATATACTTGTTTAAAGACGCTATGGCGTAAACACCATCTGTGTCGGCCTTGAAATTTTCTTCATTTCTCCACCAGTCTTTTATTATGTCAGGATACGTTTGGTCTGATTCAAAACATTCTTTCCTCTGAAACACACTGACGAAATCTTTATTATAAATGTATTTGGGACAGGAAGACAATTTATACATTACTTGTATATGTTCTGGTCTGAAAGAGCCGATGACGACCGCTTGGTTGTCCAGAATGCTCGTCATCTGCATGTCTACTCACTCTAAAGCCCAACTGATCATGTCATTGTAAGTCAGGAGTCGCAGCCGCGTAGCCACCTTGTGAGGTTTAGACTCCGCTATATCCTAGAGTTTGTTGTCAGCATCATGGGGGAAGTTCTTAATTTCATAATCGAGAGTTTCAAAAATTTGCCTCCAGGATTTTATGGAATGGATGGCATGTGGTATTGTATCAGATACAACATCTCCGTCTGGACTCAAGACCTCTGCAACTTCCTCATTTTTCTTGGTGGCCTTCTTGGGTGACATGGTGGTTATATTGGACCATAAACCTATTTACAAAGAAAAGTGTATAAAACTGGACAAATGTGACTTGCTACAGAGGTAAAGGTTAATAATGAACTTCGACACACAGGACCTTTATTAATCTCTAAATTTGTGTTGTAGCGAGCGTACTGATACCATCGATGAAAAATAAATGCTGTAATTTGAAAGATATGCTTAGAGATACGAACTCACGTAAAAAATATTTGCATTTACCCGTTATTAATACTGTCGTATATCAACGATTTCAAAACTGAAAACCTGAAATTCACTGCCTTCCTTAATTCCCAAAAAGTGAAAAGCAGCTTAGTCATCAGTAATCATGTTTTGAAAACAGCTTAATCTTTTAATCTCAGGGTTTGTTTAAAGAAAACACGATTTCGCATTTCGGAACTTCGGGGATCCTGCTGTCAGGGGATATGTCACAAGTAAACCCCGGATCACAAAATTGCGATGGGATTAGCAAGGCGCTAATCATTCATATTAAAAAACTTTAATTAATCATGATTAGTGGACAATTACTTTTTAATTTTTACTCTTCTGAAAATCGAGGACCAGGAGTTCGAAGGAGAAGAGTTTGAAAATGCTTTAGTAGAGAGAAAATCCAATCACGAAAGACTAAGGGAGAGATAATTGTGTTTAGGGATTTGATTAATTACGAATTAAAGAGTGCTTTGTGGTAAACAACGGAAAAAGTAGCATTCATTTCTTCTCCCTTTTTACTTTATATTTCTTAATATTTTGAAATGGCTTCGGGATTTTGGCGCTGGGAAAAAGGGATAGTTGAATATCACACCTCGAGAGGAACCGAATTTTAAAACCCAAAAAAGGAACAGGTGATTCTAACTCCTTTCTATTTTGGACTAAGGGCAGCTCCATGGCTCAGGAAAAGATGAAGCTTCATTTTTAAAGGGTGGAAAAATTTAATCTTCATGTCAACACCTTCCATAGAAGACTTAGCACTAGATGCTCAGGCAGAGTTGGTAGAGGACACAATTTTACAGAAGCGGTCCAAAACTAAAAGATGGGGGTAGCATGACCTTTGGCAGATTGGGTTGAAAGGGCAACTTCCAGGAAAAGCGAAGTGGTACTCCAAGGAGAAGGTAGAGAAAAAATTTCCTCACTTCATTCAGTAAATATTTTGTGGACCAAAAGCCTCCCTAAATGGGAAGGTATTCTATCTCAGTACTTTCTGGGTGGAAAAATTGGAGGAATAAGCTTGCAGGTCCATTTCGACAGTTGGTCCAAATTTGGAAATTTTGGTCCAAAAAACCATTGAAAATATTCTGGATCCATTTTTGAGGCATTGAATGACACTTTTTCGGTCCAAAACTTACTATAGATGAATATTGTATATTCTACACATCGATACCTTAGTAATGGTGCAGATCATTCTTCAATCAGAGTTCATATGAGAAAGTTATGTCTCCTGCAAGTTGACCTACCGTATTGATCACCATGGTGCAAGTGGATGCCACGTTAGCCTCCATTACTTAGACATGTGGGGTTAGTCACATAGTGGATTTTCTAAGAACATTGTAGAAGGTCCAAAACCTTATCACAATGGAAGGTTGAGGAAGTCAAAAACCTACCCCTATATGGCTATCGAGCTATGTTAAATACCTGACCACTAGGAGGAGAAGGGGTTCCATACTTTTTTATTGTATTTTGTTCCATAGCTGAGCAAAAAATATGAGAGTGGTATTTTGTGAGCATAACAGAGGAGGGGATATTTTGTAGCAGCCATACAGGCCACATGTCAAAGGAAACTCCACGGAGAGTGCCTCTTTATTTGTACTTGCACCATTTCTATACTAGAGAAAAGATAGTAGAGCAACCTCACCTTCTAGTTGTGTTTTCTCCCATATTGGGTTTCCCAGGTCATATCTTGTGTTTTATTTGTGGATGGTGTGAATGTATTTTATTCTTCTCTATTTTCTGCATTTTATATATTTCATGCATAAGTAGAAAATAACCTAAATATTAACTAAATATTATGGAGATCTAAAGGAAAAATAACCTTAATAGTAAATATTTCAATATTTTATTCGATTTGTTGTGACGAACTATTCCGATGGAATATCCACAACAATTTACAAATCAATGTTTGAGGCTTTGGTTGGATTAAATATCAAATTTCTTATGTTTCTCGATATATTCTCTTAAGGAACAAGCTTTGAGCTAGTTGGCCAAGGTCACAAAGTTGAGAGATCAATTGGACACCATGGTGACAAAAGTGGAAGATAAGGAGTTACTATCCATTGCCTTAAATGGAATTTCTCCATCCTGGAAACCTTCTATCCAAAGTGTTTGTGCTCATGACAACCTATCGGACTTTGCAAAGAATTGGGATAACCTTGTGAAAGAAGAGATTAGGATGGAATCATGTTCCTAGAATAAAAAGGAAGTAGAATAAATAACCTCATTGGGAGCACGAAGAAGGGTAGCGATAAAGGGAATACGAGCAGTAATAAGGAATATTCAAGTTTAGGAAAGAAGGATTTGAATAAGGTGAAATGTTTCAAGTATTAGCAGTTGGAACATTATGTTATCCAGTGTTAGGAGAAGAAGGGAAGGGTAAGTAGAAATAACTTGCAATTGTATTGTAGCAAGAGTGAATGGGGAATCATCCATGTTTGAGAATACCTTCTCCATTGTCTCTTGTTTGACTTATAACAATGTGTCAATTGTTGGATGGTATGTGGATAGTGGAGTATTGAGACATGTGACTTGTGACAAGAAACTCTTTAGTAGGATTCAAGAGCAAGAGGAGGTATATGTCTGGAGTTAGGTGATGATGCTACATATCCTATGAAAGGTTCGAGCTCCATTTCCTTTGGGATGCCATCAATAAATGTTCTTGAGTTGAATGATGTTTTGTTTCCTCTTAGTTTGAAGAAAAAAATTATTTTAGTTTCTTTTTTGGTAAACCATTAATGTAGAGTTACATTTGAAGGATAGTTGTGCACTATTAGTGATTGTCATCTAGCCAATCCAAGGACTTTGGATAGAGGTTTGTGAGTTGGTGACCTTTACAAGTTTCTTGTTTATCCTATGGAACTTGTGAATTCCATCAAGAATATAGGTGATCCTTCTAGTCTTAAGGTGGCGTATACAAAGCATGCATTGTGAGATTCCATGGAGATAGGTTCAAAACCTATTATGGAATCAACTATTAATTCCAATCTTATAGGTGATGGGAGTATTGAGGAGTATTGATACCGAGTTGTTGTATTCTCTGAGAAAGAGGGAGTTGACCTTGATGATATTATTTCTGCAATTACCACTAGATTGTCTCGGAAAGAGGGAGTTGACATTGTTGATGGTTTTGTTTCAGTTACCATAGGTTTTGAGGTGCATGTGCAAGATACCCATGATTGCATTTTCTTAGAGGCCCTATGTGGGTTGTTGTTTATACTACAATCTTGATATTTTTGGATGGATGAGATTTGGGTAGATGTTTCTCATTGTGATTTAGATAGATTTGATAGAAGTTCTAAATGACACATGATGTGGTGTGAGAATATTTTAACCCATGAAGTTTTTATGGAGAATGTTGGAGTTTGGTAGGTTGTTGATGATCCAAGGTTATGTTCCTTCATATCCACAAGTCATGGTCAGTGTTTCTTAGAGTTTTGAGATGTTGTGATAGCATCTTGTATTGATGGATATAGTGAGATTTCCATGGATTATAGGATATATATTCTAGCACAAAATAATGTTGCAATAGGATGAGATGTGAATTTTGATGAGGATGTGAGGTCCTCTAGTTCTCAATTGTCTTCTTCAATGATTGAAGGGAGTGAGGAGGTTGTTTTTCCATAAACATATTTAGAGGATACGATAGAACTATATCAAGGTGTGGAAAAGGTTATATTGGGGGTGGATATTCCCTCACCTTCTACTCTAGCACATAGAAATCCGAGATGGCTTACTCAAACATTATAATATGCATAGGATCATATAGGAGCACCCAAATCTTTGGTGAGGGTGAGCATACATCCTAGGAGATATGCTAACCATATTGCATTAGCTTCTTCCATTTATGATCCTTCCAATTTTTTTGAGGAGATGAGGTGTGATTCCTTGATGGAGGAGTGTGATGTTTGGAGGACAATTCCTTTCTAGGAGCAAGTGGTTGATTTTGAGACTGTGGTAAGTTAAAATTTGCAAATGTAAATTCTAGTTGAGTTGTAGAGGGAGTAGACTAGTGTTGGTGAAAACACTTTCTTCTTAAAGAGGGAGTGTTAGCTTTCAAGGTTACTCCAAAAGTGTTTACACCATGCTTAGGGGTGCTTCATGTGATGTCGGATGCATGGTGTAAGTATGACCCTTGGTTATTCCATGATGGACATACATATTGGACTTGGCTTACTCATTGATTAATAGACTTTGCCTTGATTACTATGTGGCACACATCCTTTAAACATTCAATATATAGACATCATGATGGAATTATTCATGATGGCCACATGGAGAGTGGGTTTCTTTCTTGGAGGATGATTCACCTCAAAGGAGGAGAGTTAGGAATCATGGAGGATGGTGTTAAGCCCTAAATGGAATTAGGACACTTGGTTTCTTGCATGGAATCTTATATCCGACTTGAGGATGCTTGGGTTTAGGAGTGACCATGTAAACATGGTGGACCTAGAGAAACACATGGCTTACTAGGAGCATTGGATATTTGGAAGCTTGTGGAGGTCGAGATTTGGACACATCTTGTGGATTGTTTAGCCTTGGAGCCTTTATTTTGAGATGTGAATTCATTGGATCTTGACATGTGTCACCTAGAGTTGGAATGTTCCACATGTGGGCCTAGTGGAATGGGTCCACTTTTTACTTTTGTTCATCCTTACCTCTATATAAACAATAGAAGAAGAGATTTTTTTCATTCACTCATTCATTCATTATGTTACGCTCAAACTTCCACCCAAGGGAAAGTCCCACCCTGTGAGGGAGAGATTAGGTCAACGGATAGCCAAGCCACCCACTATCACTTCAATGGCATTTATTATACACTTCTAGGCTAGGGTTTCTAACCTAAGGATGGTTTTCCAACATCATGGTCAAACAAGTTCCTATCATTGTAACTCAGATGGTTGAGTACAAGGACTTGATTTGACTCAATTTGACTTCTCTAAGTGAATGGCTCAAGACACGCAAGGGAAGACAATGCTCAATAAATTCTTGGAAACTTGCAATCAAGAGTGTTCAATGTGTTATGTCAATACACCATCACTTATTATCATGAAGAAATAAACAATAACATGTGATACAAAGTATTCAATGGACAACTTGCTACATAAAAGAGCATATGTTTCATTCACAATATCATATCCATGATAATAGTCGTCATTATTTATTGTAGCAACAAAATTATAGGTGAAAATAATGAAACATTAACAAGTATTCATGACATAATTTAATCATAAGATAGATTGTTATGAAAGCTACAAATTTACAACAGACTTTAGCCAATCAAACTGCATCCATTCAACAATTTAACTAACATATATATTCCATGAATCAAATGAAATATTATTGTTGTAGTAGAACTCTAGTTGAAAAGTATTTAAGAAGACATAACATAGTTTCAAATTACAAATTGCAAAGTGTGCATTAAGACTTCACTTATGTCCTTGACCAAATCTAGAAATTGTATCATCTAACAATTACTTTGTTGATGTCACAATCCATAGAAATACCAAAGATGCTCTATATATCAAGCAACTCAAAAATGATTATAGTGTTGCATATCAAATGAGGGTGCCAACAAGAATACCTTAAGATGTCCAATGATTACCACATGAAAACCACATAATTTTGGATATTATAATAATGTTAATGTGAGAAATGTCCATATTTCAAGCAATGATATCTTTGAGCTGTTATGACAAATTTGTATCAAAATATATGGATCACAAACATTATTTTTAAGGTTGTAACCTTTGTTCAATTCAAAACATCACACACATAATCTACAAACCTAACTTTAACCTTTGTGAAGAGAAATAGTCTTCAATACAATCATCAATGTTAGCAACAATAGGTACCCTTAGGAGGTCATTGTAATGTATTAAGCATCAATGTGTTAGTAGCAAAAGTATGAAAAGGAAGACATGAAAATGTTGCATAAACATCATTCACCTAACTCCTTGTTGTTCTCTGGATACCCTATAGTTTGTGACAATCTCTAAGAAAGTTCTAGACAACGGACATGTGAAACAATGTTGGGTCCCTAGACAAGGTCATTGAGGAATATTCTAGTTCATTTGGTGGCTAGTGATAAGGTAGATCAAGAAAGAATAAAATTTTTGGCAAGAGAAGTAGTTACACTAACCTTGTTGTTGTAATCTATGGGTTTGTAAGGTGTTACCATTAGTCCTTTACATAGAGAAATACACAACAATATACACTAATATACAATCACACACATAGAGAAGAGAAAGAATGGAACACAAAGTAATGGGGAGAGAAACAATAAGCACTTTATTAAGATACCAATAACAACTAATAATCCAACTATTATTTGTTACATGGATGCACATGTTTATACTCATGATTTTCTTACAAGGTAGTTATGACTGTCTAACTACCTTGGTCGTTCAACCCGACTAAGCGGTCGACCAACTTACAAACTCGACTAAATCCTAGTCGACTACCCTTTTATTTAGTCGACTACTAGGTCTAATCGATAGTGTCGACTAGCCCTTCCAACATATCCCCCCACCTCAATTACTTGCTCGTCTCAAGAAAGTGGGATATGTGGACTTACAAACACAAAATTACAAAGAATATTATTACAAAACATACTTTGAAGATTGAGGAGGTCCAATAATATGGTGTCAAATTCATATTGCTTGTATGTTTTAATCTTGGAAAATGTTGTTTTGATCTAGTGTTGTGGACTCTATTGGATGTGCTTGGATTGATGTTGACTGATGTTGTGTTGTCTACTCTATTGGTTCCTTTGTTTTCATAAGATGGTCGACTTATTATTCTACTTGTATTGGCTAGTCAATTGGTTATTTTTCTTGCATTGGTTATTCAACTAGTTCTTCTTCTTTCATTGGATATGTGCTTGGTTCTTCTACTTGCATTGGTTTGTCGATTGGTTCTTATGAAACAATATTTAGCCATGGATTAAGAGGCACTCCCTTGTTGATGTTTTTAACACATTTTGCCTTTCGGTACCCTTTCAACTAGTTTGAGCCCTCAACTTCTATTTCTTGTGTGGACCGTCCTGGAGATGGAAAATTCAACTCAAATGAACTTGGATTGAAAAATTGGAAGCATGGACTTTGAGGAGAATTTGGTGCAGGCTACGGTCAAGTAAATGATTTCTACTAGGGTTGAATGAAGTAAGTTTAAATAATATTAGGTGTCAATCTCTGCAAATATTGTTCAAAAGTATGCCATTCATTAATTTAGTATTGTGCTTGCACCCCAAGCGACTATATTTGGGTCAGCTAGTCGAGTTTGTCTTCCAATGGATTATTTTGTACCTCTGTTGAGTCAGGATTAAATTTGTATTCCATAAGTGTTATTTATTTATTACCTAGTTCGGGTGCTCTATAGCATTCCTAGATTTGAATTATGCCTTCTTTCCTTCCCTAAACCATTGTTACTCTCGTTGAATTAGTTGTGATTCAAATTTATTTTCTTCTTCAATATATACCAACAGAGACTTTTGTGCCCAAGAGAGGGTCCTTACATCCCTTCTACATGTCATATCTTGCAATAATGCTTGATGCACTTTTAGTTTACCGTAAGTCATGGAAAAATATGTTGGTCAATTACTCAGAATAATGTTAAAATTCTATTCTTGACACATGGCCATTTCTAGGTTCTGTCGAATTTCTTTGAATATTTGATACTCTACCTGTAAAATAGTTATTTTCTAGTCTACCTTGAGTTTCTTATTCGCCTCTCACACATATTGGTTCTATTCCTACATTTGTCTATTTTCTTCCTTCATTTGGAAGTTTTCTTGCTACATTTGAAGGTTTAAATCGATGAGTTGTTGCACCAAATGCTTCAAAGAGTCGAGATTGTCTACTTCCATCCTGCATGGGCTAATGTGGAGTTTTTCTTGGGTCAAATTAGTACACTTAGTCCATATAAAATTTTCCTTCTCCCTTCTGGAGGAAAATATTTTTACAAATTTTACACAGTTTCTCCATCTTATTTAAGATTCCTTTGACACTTCATTATACAAGTTGAAGATTTGGTTGTCTGAGACACATGTTGGCTTAAAAATCACATTTTTTTGTAGTAGTTGGTTCTTTCTCTGGTCGGAAGGCCATGTATACCTTGGGATTGTGTGGATTTCCTTGCTGATTTTTCATGTTAATGTTCCTTTTACTCGACTTTGGTGTTTGATTTTTCAACTTTTGGATTAGCCCTTATGTTGATTGCAATGGCTGTTTCTCTATAGGATTTATTGGATCGGTTGTTGTTGGAGAACGTGGTGTTGAAGTTGATGATGGCAAGGGTGTAAGTGGTTGATTTGTCATCTTGTATTGCACCATCAACTATTGTAGGTGGTTGGCCGACATACTGGTCAACACTTTTCTATTTGTAATATATTCATTTTTTGTGTCTTTGACTGCTCTACACTCTACTCTTTTTTTTGTTGTTTATGCCTACCCTTTTTTTGTGTTGTTGATTGATGGATGATCTCTTGGTCAGTCATTTGGTTGTTGAGTGGACCATCGACTATTGCTATGTGTTTTCTTCTGGTTGAGCCAACTGCTTCTCTTGCCTTGGTTTCTCCTCTAATTGATTGTCTTTGTTTCCATTATTTTTTCTTTTTGGAGATGCTCCTCCATTTGGTTTGATTGTTGTCACTGCTCAATGTGTTATTTAGAGTGATTTTTCTCATTATTGTCCTTCTCTGACTGATGTTCATCTCATTTTCGTGAGCCACCATTATGTTGGCCCCTGTCTTGTTCTATCTAGTTCTAATGATCCAGTCGGCCTGACAGAGTGTGTTCATAAGACATATTCGACTGAGTTTCTTCCCCTCTGAGTTATTCTGTGAAGAAATTTCTTGAGCAACCTAAGTAGGGTCTACTAGGAGGGACTCTTGCATCAAATCAATTTGAGTTGGTACTTGTTTGGTTTGCCTTTTCCTGGGCATAATAGTTCGAGTATGTTTTGGTTTGCTAGAGATTGGATGCTCAGATGTAGTATTTCTAGACTCATGTTGTTGTTCCTCCTCCCTTTGATGCTTTCCTTGTCTCATTTTTCTCTTTTGTTGGGATTCAAGTTTACTTTTCAGTTGTTGGATGAACATTTTCTTTGCTTGTTCCATGGATTTTTCATAAGATGGTCCCACATATGATCCCATAACCTTATTGGTTCTGGTTGATTCTCTTTTTGTTGACTTCCCTTTGGTTGTGATTTCTCTTAACACAGGTTGAGCTATCTTTTCTAATTTTTCCTTTGTGTTAGGGTTTTCAAAGTCGAATGTATTTATGCCTCTTAATATTTCCTCCCAATCATCCTCTTGTTGTTCTTCTTATTGTATTTATTCATCTTGTACTTCTTCATGTGCTAGGGTTTCTTTCTTATTTTTAGTTGGGGTTCTTTTGTATGGTGAAGGGACTAGCTTGCTTTGGTCGATGAAAAATGGGATGGTATATAATGCAACTTCTTTTTCTTCTTCAAATTCTCCATCTTGGAGAGGGAGAAAACTTTCACCAACATTAGATGAGGATGTTGGTGGGACATGAAATACAGTATTGGACATGCATTCTATTTCTTCAAATATTTGTTGTACAGTCGGTTGGTATGTAAGTTCCTTGAGTTGAATGGTTGGGTCATGGTTATACCAAACCTTGCTTGTGTCGATGTTAAGTTGGATGTGTGTTATACCATGGAGTGCTTGTCAAAAAATCTGGGTGACTCTCCACCTGTGTGATACATTCTTTAAGTTCCTGACCCATTCTATCTTGATCTATTGGTAAAAATTCAATTATTCCCAACGAATCATGAGTAAAGCATTCATAATTGTTCATAGTTGGCACTTGATGTTTTGTGAAATGTTTTTTTTCGATGGGGATGATTTAACTCATATCTAGCCAGATTAATAATGAAGTGAATCTGATGGTTTTACCAAATTTTTGGAACTCCTTACAATTTGTTCGAATTATGTTGACTGCATGCTCAACCTTGTTGTAAATTCTTCCCCTTTATGCATTTTTTCCAATTTCTTTCAACATAGTTAATTTTACATTGTACACCTGACCCAACAGAATGATACATAGAGCCACAATGATGCATGCCCACTTTCCATGTTGTTCCTTGACTTGAATTATTAGGAGACAATTGGAGTTTTTGGCTAAGGTTGACCCAGTGAACTTTTCAATCCATACATTAGGGTCTGTAGACTTAGGTACATTTTCACCTTTGTGGGGGTAATCCAATGATTTGATATCTCAGCCTAGCTTTAATTCATAGTGGTCTTTCCAACCACATGATTCCATCATGGAATCGACTTATAATAAAGCAACCTATTCCTTCCATCCGCCAAATTCTGCAATTTGTGGTGCACCAAAGTAATTTCTAATGTGGGATCTATACAAAAATTGGGTTTCATTTTTCCATTCCTCTTCCCCAAGTCCCCAACTTGTAAAATTATACCAATTCTTATCTCATAAAATTTCTTCCATTTTTTCTTATCAGATATTCTACATTCTGACTTCTAGCTCCATGGTGGTTGCTTTGTCAAATCTTTTATTTGTTCTTGGCTCCACTAGGGCTTCAATCATCATGATGTGTCCCCTCATCTTGGGTATGGTTGGAATATTGGCATGGTCGATGGGTTTATCATTAACTACAGGAAAAACATTCAATAGATCTTGGTCTTGTTCATCGCACCAATGGCTTAATTGTTCGGTAGTTAAGAGCAAAGTGTTTTGGTCCACCGGGTGTGTCCCTGACTATTTTTTTTTCATGGTGAGGTGTGTTAAATTCACCTGTAGAAGAGTCATGTTGATGTTTCTAGATATTTATTGTCGGAATTATTCGATGTTTCAATGTTTCTAGATATTTATTCAATGACACTCGGGGTCGATGGATGTGTGGTGGTTGACTGGGTCTGGTCAGTTGTTAGTCAATTTGGGATGCATGCATTGGTCAATCGTGTTGACTCGATCAATTTATTTCCTTTGGTTGACTAAGTTCCATCGATCGATTATATTTTCTTGTTTGATTCAACCGACCTAGTCAATTTTTCTCTTCTAGTTGAATTTGTCTGCACTTATTTTTTCATAGTCGACTATATTATCACGGTCGATCCCACATGTGTGGTCGATTCTCTTGTAATGGTCAATTTTCTTGACTTTGTCATTTTTCCTAACTCGCTCGCCTGATTTTTTAATGCCCCGATCACCTGATTTTTCTAAGTCTTGCTCGCTTGAATGCTTTCTTGCTCGCTCCTCCAATAATTGACAAATATCTTTTCCATGCAAGTGTGATTGTTTCTTTGGTAGTGTTGATTGTTTTGTCAACTGGTCCCTACAACTTTGCTCTGATTGATTAACTTTGTAGTAGGATTGTAGCTTGTCCATATTATTTATCTTGCAAAGTTCAATTGATAACACTTATTAATGGTTTGGGTTAGCTATGATTTCCTTAAGCAAATTGCTTCCCTAAGAAAATTTTGTAACTAATTCTTCATAACTAACAATTTCATTATTTTTTTATGTTTTCTAATTTTTTTTTTAAATTTGCTTTCCCTTTTCTCTTTCTTTCCTTCTTTTCCTTTTTCTCTTTCATTCCGTCTTTTCCTTTCTCTCTTTTTCCTTTTTTCAAAATTCATTTATGCTCGGACTAGGCTACCACAAGCGGTTTTCGACCTAGTCGATGTCTATTGGCGCCTCCAAGGAAGTTTTCATTTGTAGACACCTTGTTGCTATTATACATTGTATTTCTTCAGATGGGCCCCATTGAAAACCTTGTCAAACAAATTCCCTTTAAAAGGTCGTAATTGAATTGCACTAGTCAATCGAATATCTTCAATTATAAAGGGATCCAATCATGTAGTTTCTAACTTTCCTAGTTTCCCCTTGATCTAACTATCGTAAAGTAAGACCAAATCCCATGGTTTGATATCTTTTCATTTAATATGACTATCGTGTCAGGCCTTCTATTGATTTTGGGCCTCTTGGTGGTGAAACGCATTAAGTTGTTCTTCTTTGAGTTTGTACAATTGATGAATGCATTCTTGTTCAACTATATCTAGGTCATATATGAGTACAAATGACACCCTTGATGCATTTATCCAAAAGTGTAGTGGAGCCAAAACTTATTGCCCGTATACTAATTTGAATGGTGTATGGTTAGTCTATCTCTTGTATGCAGTCATATAGGCCCATAACACTATTGGAACCTTATCATCCCAATCATCTTCGTCGACTCCACAAATTTCAGTCAAACCTTTATGCAAAGTTTTATTAAAGGACTCGACCAACCCATTTTCCTGTCGATAATAAGAAGATGTTTTTCTATGATCAATCATAAAAAAAACTGCAATACTTTGACTATTCCATTAATAAAATGTGTGAATTGATCACTAATGACAGTTAATGGGCATCCAAATCTCATAACAATCTTTTGATAGATGAACTTGGCTGCAATTTCCTTTGTACACAACTCAACCAGCTCCGCCTCAACCCACTTTCTCAAATATTTGATTGTTTAATTATATATTTAGCTCACGTCCATCTAGCTCTTTGAGGGAATGGACCGATAAAGTCGATTTCCCAGATCTCAAATAGTAAACAAGAGCTTACCAAGTGCAAGAGCATCTAATATTTCCATAACAATTGACCCATCCATTGGAAAATATCACATTTTTTAAATTTTGATTGACAATCTTTGTGTAAAGTTGACCACCAAAGGCCAACCTAAAAATCTTTCTTGATGTCATGTCTATTAGATAATGGCCACTCATGGGACCAACATGTGCTTCATCCATTATTCCTTTGTGTTCATTCTCTAGAACACATCTTCTTAATACATCATCAGGTCCTAATTTGTATAAAAAGACATTTATTAGTGTGAACGAGGAAACCTTCATTGCTGACAATTTTTTCTTTCTTTTTGGAAGTTCTTCAGGTGCCTTCCCCTCCTCTAAGAATTAGAATATGTCTGCTAACTCTGTAGGGGTGGCCATAACTTGAAACATATGAGCATTTGTCAATTCATCATTAATACTTATCGAATCTTCACCTATTTCAAGTCGAGACAAGTGGTCAGGTCTGACATTGTTTTTCCCAGGTAGAACAATTACATCAAATTCAAAATCTTGGAATAATAATAGCCATCAACACACCCTCCCTTGATGCACCGAATTGTTTACTAAATATTTTAGAGATTGATGGTTAGTATAGAATGTAAATGAGTTTTCCAACATAGAACTTATGGAGAGAAAATATCATTGCCAATCCTTCTTTGTGCTCGAATAATTACACTCTAAGTTATTCAACTTTAGACCTGCATATTCATTCAGATGGTCGATCGTATCATCGTTCAGTAGTGCTAGTATTGCTCCAATGTCCACTATTGAAGCATCGACGTGAACATGAAATATCTTTAACCAGTTGGAAAAATTTAATATGGGTGCCTCTAACAATTTTATTTTTAACACTTCAAAGGATTCATTACACTCATTACTCCACATAAATTCAAGGTATTTTCTAAGTAGCTCGTCGATGGGAAAAATGATGTCGAAATAATGCCTTATGAATTTTTTGTAGTATGTTGTGTGCCCAAGAATATTTTAATCTGTTTTTTATTTACCGGGGATTTTGAGTTGAGGATGACCTTTATTTTTTCCACGTCTAATTTTATCTCGTCCTTGCATACAACATGACCGAGCAAAATCACAATAGGTGTGGCAAATATACACTTTTTTATATTTAATGAAAGGTCGATATGTAGACATATTTATAACATAATTCTAAGCAATTGGATATGATATTTGAGGAGACTATAAATAGTCCAATCATCGAAGTATATAGCCATTGTCTTATAGATGTATTCTTGGAATTCTTTCACCACAATTCTTGAAAATATTGCTGGTGCAGTTTTCAGTCGAAAGGGCATAACTCTGTATACAAAGGAGCCAAACTCTGAAACAAAGGTTGTTTTTTCCTGATCTTCCTCGGGTACTAGGCTATAACCCAAAAATTCATCAGTAAATGAGTAACACTCATGCCCCACCACTTCATTAATTATTTCATTGGCGAATGGTGTTGGGAAGGAATATATAACTGTGAACTTATTCAATCCTTGGAAGTTGACACATATTCTTATTTTATTTGGATCATGTTTCTTCGGTTGTACGACCATAGGACTGTCCCATTAAAATTTATCGATCTGATAGATGATGCTGACAACAAGCATCACTTTAATCTCCTTCTGAACAATAGGTTTGTATTTATGTGCCAATTTATAAGGAATTTTTTAAATGGGTTTAGCCCTTTGTATGAGGTTGATTTTAACCACCCATGTATATTTATAATTCATTTTATATCTTTATAGTCTTGACTGAATACATCCAGTTTTTCTCTTAGAAGGTCAACTATTTATGTTATTTTCTTTTATGTCCAATAGTCGCCAACATGGGCTATTTTAGGTCTATCATCAGTCGATATATCGACTTCCTTTGTTATTAGCTCCACATCCATCCATTTGGGGGGCTTTGATTCGTTGATTTCACACTCCCCTTCTTTTACTTCATTATAGATGGGTGGAAATTCTATCTTTTCTAGTTTTTCTTTATTTTTGTCCTCAGATACTCTCATAATGGTTTTTTCATGCTTATAAAATTCAAGGTGATTCCTTTTCTATATAAAACTCTATCTAGGAAAACTTACGTTTTCCATGTCTAGTCAACGAGCTATTTAATTGTCTTGTTCATGGCTTGACACAAAATTGCAAATCAAATTCAACCCCATGTCGACTTTGGATTTTCGTCTTTTGATAACTTCTTCAGGATTTGGTTTCTCAATGAAATCTCTAAGTTCTTGAACTACTTGAATTCATTGTGCATCTTCTGGCCTAAACTCAAAATCTCTGATATTTTTTTTCTTGAAGTTCGACCCATGAGAATGTTTCACCCCGTGCTTCCTCTATTTTATACCATTTGTAAGGTATGTCATCTAACGTACTTAAAAATATTTGGGGCCACACTCTTTTATCTTTGTAACCAATGTTTTTACATTCATTCTCACACTGATGAATATGGGCTACATGGTCAAAGTTGGGCTTGAACTTGGGTATGTTGACTATTACAAATAACTTTTTTCCTCCAACTCGTTCCATAAAATATGTTGTTGTTGTTGTCCATGTCTTTAATATTGGAGCGTGTGTTTCCCACCAACAAGCTTCCTGATCAGTGAAACATTGTATAAGATTATACATCCTTCCCTACTCTCCAACATTTTTTTATATCTCATTGGCATGGGATGAAGGGGAGTTTTTTTCCTTAAATATTATTGTAGCCACTACTCTAGACTTTAAGTCAATGGGTACTAAGGTCTATGTGTGTTTAATATCATTTTTGTACACAACAACTACTACTTTAATTAAAAAACATGAGTGAAACTTATGCATTGGTATGGCCTGAATCAACCAACACTCCTTCTCCTTTGACTCATAGTTTTCTATCTTCCATCTGTATAACTTAGTATCTGAGTTATGGCCAATAGAGAAGGGTGACCCTCATAATATTTATCCTGGTGCATTGGGTTCCATGCTGTCTTTATATTCATGCATGGTATGGTACAATTTTTTAGATTATGCATCCTCATCCCAAGCTTTGAACCATGGCTTGTCTTCCTTTAGGTCTAGTGGACTTACAATTTTTCGACCATTTCCCTTGAGTTTAATTTTATCTCTCTCCAAAGAGATAATTTCCTTCATTTTCCTACCCCAAGAGGGCTTGACCAATGTTGGGTATGCAAGGATGCATTCAACTAGGTCAAATACTTTGAATTCGACCATAGTCGGGATTCCCATTATGATAATATGTACATTCATCAAGGTCCCAATAGGCTCTACAAAACTTTGGTTCATCAATTTCAGATAATTCATTGTGGGTGCAAGTATCACTCTTCCCAATTTTGTCCATGTTTCACATGGAATAATATTGACATGCGACACAAAATCTGTTAAGGACCAAATACCAATATAGCATAGAAAAACCTTAGAAAAAGTATTGAACACCTTGAAAAAGAGATAATTTCATATAATAAGCCTCTTCAAGGGGGCAACCTCCTTTTACCCCACTTAAATGTTCAAGTACAAGATGATTCAAAATGAAAATGTCTCCTTGGTATATATAGGAGACTAGGAGGTATAATT
>ML780308.1:1438646-1456269 GCA_009831015.1 Picea engelmannii
GTCAAAGAACTTAGATTTGGAATATGTAGGAGAACTATCAATGCTTAAAGCTTCCTCCATACTTGCAAGATAACAAACTTCAACACAAAACTTGCACAAATACCAACAGCTAAATCTCAAGCTATCATTGGCAAATACATGAGCAGAATAAACTAAGCTCTGATAGCACCTGATCTGAAAATAGAAGGCTGACTTGTTATGCTATGCAAGCACCCTCTACCTCATTAAATTAAACCTTAACAAGACCTTGCTTCATGTGTTTAAAATGTGCAAGAGGGTTTATGTGTTTAGTTTATACTTCTTCTTTGCAATATGTATGTGTGAGGAATGTTATTTTAAAAGGTTAATCATGTGTTATAAATCAATACACAACAATATAAAGTGCAGCAAATAACACAGCAAACTCACAACCATAGCAAGATGATAAAGGAGTTCACCCCTCTCTGGGCTACATCTCCTTGAGCCTCCTTCAATGGACTTGGCTCTTTGGGATTAGTTGTCAAATGTTATTTTACAAGATGCTGCTCAACTCCAATGGCTTTACAGACTGTACCATTGGGTTCAGAATACACAAAAACCCCAAAAATGACTGTTAAAACTCTACAAATGGATCTTGCCTCATCCAGCAATGACCTCTTCTACATGTGGCCTCCAAGATTCCATGAGCTTCAATGGAGCAAAAATACCTGTAGAAGTCCTCCAATGGATATAAAACCTATCCCAATGTGTTCAGAGAATAATAAACAGTCAAGAATGACTATTCAGTCTCAGAAAATGGATATGTGCTCATCTGAGCAATGCCTCAAACAATGAGGGCTTCAAGCTTCCTGGAGCTTCCTCAAACTTCAATGGTTAAAAAACTACATAAGGAGTCTTCAAATGCCTATGAAAACATCACCAATGGAATCAGAACGTCTAAAAACCCCTAGCTGGGCTTTTACAACACCTGATTTGGTCAAAAACTCCAAAAGTTATGACCTCTGCCATTTTTCCCCTTCAAGCTCTGTTACTCGTTCGCCATTCTGCACCTGTGGGTGAATGAACCTAGCTTCTGAGCGTTTTCGGTGCCTAAACCCAGCACCCACACGCGTTCCGAAAATGGTGTCAATCTATCGAACGGTTAACGAGATTAAGGCCCCCCAAGTTGGAGGTGTTGGGCGCATGGGGGGGACCATATGGCCACGTTCCCCGCGCACCAAGGGGCTACGTGCCACTGTTCAATGTTGGAATGACAAGTGTCCTGTGTATTTAACCATTTGAATACCCCGTGCGAATTTAAACCAAAGGTTTATAAAACGTAACACACATTTTATACATGTTAGACAACCCCGCGCGCCAAACTTTAACACACACGCGATATAATAGGGTCACATGCAACCAACAATGTGACCGCGGGTTTTGCAACATTAAAACTCCTCCGCGCGCTATACACCACATATGGTCATGTGTAATGCTTAATACGACCAAAGTCCAGCGTTAGCACACCCCCCGCGCGCGCATATAGTATGGTCATATGAAAAGCAATGAAACCATGGGTATTGTAAACACCCTCGCGCCATAACAAATGTATTGGTCATGGTAATAACGGTAGGACCGTGGCTTTAAAAACATTTTATTTACCCACATGAATGGCATAAATATATGGTCATAACTAATATGTGGTCATATGAAATGCGGCACGCGACCAAGGGATGGGGCTAAGCCCCGACCCGGTCGCGGCCCGAACTCAACCCAAATACTATTTTAAATATAATGTTGCCCACCTCCATAACAAAGGACACGCGGCGGCAAGTTGGCTAGCAGAGTTAATTGAAGGCGTTGCATAGTGGGGAGGTCCGGGGGTCGAACCCCGCGGCCTCCATAAGCTTTTATTCAACCACATGAACAAAAATGAGGGGGACACGTGGCGCCCTTCGATTGGGCCACGTGTCTCCTTATTATTCGCTTCCAACCAGACACGTGTCACCCTTCAATTGGACAACAATCAACCAATACAAATATGCCACATCATCATACTGCCAAGTCATCTATACGGTCGCCACGTCAGCTGTACGGCCTCTGCCACGTCAGTTGTACGGCCTGCCCAGTCAGCATCAATTTTTTGCCTGTTTGGCTCGGTGAACAGATCGCGATAACTTCTCCATGCGGACTCTGTTTGAGAAAGTAAATATACCGCCGGAATCAGGAGAACGAGACAGACGCAATGGCACTATTTTCGTTGCATTCCGAGCACTTTGAATTTTGAGCATATTTTTTACCCCTGGTCCAGATTCTGATCAGGCAGTGACAAAAGTTCAAATTTCTAGGTGGGAAATGAGATGAGATCAATTGAGGATCTCATAGACTGTCGGGTGGGCAGTGACAAAAGTTCAGATTTCTAGGTGGGAAATGAAATAAGATGAGTTGATCTCATAGACTGCCAGGGGGGCAAAAGAGAAGAAATCCCAATTTTCCAGGTGGGAAAGGGAGAAGAGATGAACTCATAAGTAATTTCATATCAACAAGGAGTGTTGATATATGAAAAATCATGTGGGTTCATTGCCCATGTGAATGAAGATGATGAGAAGTTAAATAACTTCACCATCAAAGAGGAGGATCAGAGGTGCATTCTGATTATCAGGGGAATCAAAATATTTCTACCAAGCAGAGGCTAGCATAAATGTTGCAGGTGAAACAACAGAAGGACAGCCAACAGAGATTGTTAAAGAGGAGGAGGAGAAGGAGCAAACACTGATGTTTTCCCCAGGAGAAGGAGAAGAGCATTCAAAAGAATTGCTCAAAATTTTCAGCCAGGAAGTTGAATAGGCTATGACTGCATCATTGAAGCCTGTAGTAGAAGAGGAAGAAGACAACATAGATTTTGTTGAACTGTATGAGAAACTGGAAGCCCTAGAGAGAAGGGTAAATGTGCAGAGTAGGAATATTCAGCAGATCAAGTTGGAAATAGGTGGAGGATCATACCATCATGGGGAGAAGCATGAAGAGGTTGGAGTTTAACCAACACAAGAGGAGCTGACAGAAGCTAATATGTCAGAGAAGAAATCTAAGCAGCAGCTCAATGATGAGACCTCGGAACTAGAGTCTGCAGCAGGGTGGCAAGCTAATGCCACATAAGAAGAAGACAGCATGGGGGATCAGGATGATCTACCCATTGATGAGGAGGAATATTTGCAGCCGATAAGACTACATAAGGAGAGCCATCCAACAGAGCAACTGGACAGGGTGATAGAGGAGATAAGGAAGTTGATGGTGAGATCAGCAGTAGGAGAAATCAACAAAGAGAAGCTAAATAAAGGAGGACCTGCAAGAGAAGAAGGGAAGAAGAAACAACAACAACGATGAGGAGAAAAAGGATAGTTCCAGAGGAGAGGTTGGGATGTAGGGGGATTTCAACATTGGATCAGAGGATGTCAAGAGAAGGAGCTTAGGAATTTTTCACAGCAGTGGAGTATGATGCAGGAGCATCCTTCCACATCAGCAAATGTGCCAACAAGCCAACACATAGGCACGCATTGGGGAAAGGGAGAGGCACACACCCTCCCATTTTTAAATTTGAAATATGATCCTATATGGATTAATGTTGTAAGGTTGAGTGAAAACCAAGCCACTTCTCTGAGAAGACAGAAGATAAGGTCGCCTTTAATGGCTGACAAGTTCATGGATCTAGATTCAATTCAGACTAGATGGCCATTTAAGAAACTTCAATGTAATATATGAGGTTAGGTGAAGAGAGGATACACCCGTAGAGCCCCTCTTTTGTAAAGAGATATTTTGTATCTAATTTCAGGAAGGGGAATAGGAAGTTGAGAGTTCTTTGGAGAGAGCTTGAGAGAGTTGAGACTCTATTGTAGTCCATTCTGCACATATTTTAACCAAGCATTCATATTAATAGAAATGAACAAATTTCACTGTTTATGAATTTATGTGTGAATGAATGTTTTTTTTGTGTTATTTGTGTGTTTATGTATGTTGTAGGTGTATGATAGATTTCATCTGCAGTAGGAATATAGACTTCTCTATCTTTGTTGAGTTTGAAATATTGTTCTGGATTCTTTAGGTTGTGCAAGGAGTGCACAACAGAACATTGGAGTTTCTGTATCCATTGCAAGGAGTGCGCATATGAACTCCGTGGAGTCATAAAAGAACGTTGTTGAATACCTTGGAGGGTAAACTGTGCAGATGAAGCACAGAGAGACAGAGTCACTGAGAACTCTGTAGAGCTCTGTCAGGTGGGAATCAAGAAGGTGAAAGTGTGCACAAGGAGAACTCTCTATCAAGTTCAAGGAGAAGAGTATCAGAGGAAGATACTCACAGAGTTACTGAACATTATGTAGAAAACCCTCAGCAAGGTGTGCTTTGAGTGAGAGGTTGCCAAAAGGGCACCAAGAAACTCCTTTGAAGGAAGCGGAAGGGTTGAGACCCTTTGGAGTTCTAAGTTAGTTTGAAGCTCAGAAGAGATAGTGCAAGGAGTGCATAGGAGATAGACTTATTCCAAGTCCCAAATCTCAGGAGGAGGAGCACCATTTGAGACCCAAGCATGCGGGCTCACAGTAGAAGGTTCAAAGGCCGAAACCTTTGAACACTTACAAATTTTCCCAATCTTGTGAGAACAAAGAAGCTCAGGAGGAGGAGCGATAGCAGTCATTAGACTAGTTGTGGGAAGAAATCTGGACCATTGAATCCACATCTAAACACCCAAGGGAGCACGCCGAGGAAGAAATAGATCCCAGTCATAGGATCTGAGCACAGAGGATTGACATTCGTCTGATCAAGGTAAAGTGCACGGGTCTTAACCCTTTATGTGCACAGGAGAGCAGACTTGTTGAAGTCTCGAAGTGAACAGGGATCATCCATTGTCAAGGTTGATAGGTGGCGCAATATCCACCACTCTGGAGCGAGAGCACTTCAGAAGTTTTGTGATCAAGGAGAAGGTGAAATCATCGAATAGTCGAAGGCCAAAATAGATCCAGGTCATTGGTCATCAGGAGACACGCGTTGGTAGGTCTGAGACTTTGGGGAAAGTCACTTCAGAGGATTTCAAGTGTGGAGTGTGACAAACTCCCGAAGCTCGAAGAGCTGAAGTGGATAGTGTTCGTCGAATCAAGGAGGATGCACGTCTCAAGAGATCGTGTACTTCAGGTGGAATAACTTCAAGAGGAAGCAAGTGTGGAGAGTTTGAAACTCCCGAAGCTCAAAGAGCTGAAGGCAATTATGGTTGTTGATATGTGGGAGGTACGTGTCAATAGATCGTGGACTCCGGGTGAAAGTGCTCTAGACAAAAGAGAGTGTAGAGGAGTTGAAACTCTCGAAGGCCGAAGTCCTGATGTGGAAGAGAGTCATTAATTTGAGGAGGATGCGTGGTGCCAAATCTAGAACTCCGGGTATAGAATACACCGGAGGAAAGTGGAGGGTGAAAATGTTGAAGTCCCAAAGTGGACCAGATTCATTTATTTGAGGAGGATGTGTGGCAAAAGATCTGCCATTTCGGAGAAAATTCACTCCGGGAGAAAAAGGTGTGTGTTGAATAATAACTCCCAAAGTCCGGAGAGTCAGAGTTCATCTGAGCCATCTATTTGCTAAGGAAAGGTGTTAGAAGATCTTCCACTTCAAAGGAAGCAAGGGCAGAGAGTTTGAAAATCCTGAATCCCGAAGAGCGAAGTTAATTGTAGTCATTGATCAAGAGACACTATCGAGGTCACAAGATCGATGATAGTGCTTAATTACAGGGACAGAAAGTGATCGGGTTTTAAAAACCTTATAGCGGGCCACAATTGAACCATGGTATTGCCAAAGGGATATGTGACACCTGGTAATGAATTGCGGGGAGAAAAGAAGTGTGGTCTCAAACCACTCTAGGAGACCACACACTCATGTGCTTACGAGAGGACATAGCCTGAGGCCACATGAAAGGAAAGGGTCCTAGCAGAAGGATTTAATGCTCGCAAATTAAAAAGTGTCAAGAGCGCTAGAGAAAGGGCCCACGGTTTCCACAGGACCTGTGCCTTAGGAGAAAAGGGGACCTGTATAAGTTGATTGGGGTTCAAGAAAGAGCTTGAAAAGTCGATCTGACTCAGGATATTGAAAGATCCTAGACCAGAAGGTCGCAGAACCCCCAGGAGGGGAGGGGGGTTGCATCGGGTGGTATCAGAGCTTGATTTCATCTTTAGATTTCAGGAAAAGGAGATGAAGGAGATAGTCTGACTACATCAAGTAGTATCATAGGGTTATTTTCGCCTGTTGACATTAGGTGAAGAAGGAGACAGAGTGAAATGATTTGTGCATCAATATATGTTTGCACATAGGCAACAAACATTTGACAGCTAGGTGAGATGAAGGAGAAGCTAGAGATGCTCTCAGTTGCAGAGTGAACAACAGGCTTTCCAGGAGGGAAGGTATAAGGTGAAAGTGGATATTGAATGCCATGAACATGGTCAGAAAGAAGGCCACAAGAAGAAAATCAATTCAGATATGGATCTAGAGCTCATTGAGATAAGTTCAAGAATGGAACAGTTAATATTGAAGGTGCAATAGGAGGCAAAGATACATTGGAGGTATGAAAGGCCTCTAAACAGGAAGGAAAAATGGCTTGTTCAAAATTTGTTGGTCAGAAAGCAACAATATGTGGTGAGGAGGTGGCTGAGGCATGCTAAGAACCTCAGTGACACAGAACAGAAGATGGTTTACATCTGTGAACCATAATTTGGGAGAACCCTCAGTGATGAGGAAGGGAGATCAGATAAAAGTCTCATAAACTGCCAGGAGGGCATAGATGAATTTTCAAATTGCCAGGTGGGCAATGAGATGGGATCAATTGAGGATCTCATAGAATTCCAGGAGGGCAGCAGTGAATTTTCAAATTTCTAGGTGGGCAATGAGATGATATCAATTGAGGATATCATAGACTGTCGAGTGGGAAGTGATGAAATTTCAAATTTCCAGGTGGGCAATGAAATGAGATCAGTTGATATCATAGACTGCCAGGGGGGCAGAAAAGAAGAAATCCCAATTTTCCAGGTGGGAAAGGGAGAAGAGTTGAACTCATAAGTGAGTTCAGATGAGCAAGGAGTGTTGATAGATGAAAACTCATGTGGGTTCGACATGTGAATGAAGATGATTAGAAGTTAAATACTTCCACCATCAAAGAGGAGGATCAGAGGTGCATCCTGATCATCAAGGGAATCAAAATATTCATGCCAAGCAGCCAAGCAGAGGCTAGCATAAATGTTGCAGGTGCAGCAACAAAGGGACATCCAAGAGAGTCTTTCAAAGAGGAGGAGGAGAAGGAGAAGACAATGATGTTTTCCCCAGTAGAAGGAGAAGACCATTCAATAGAATTGCTCAAAATTTTCATCCAAGAAGTTGAACAGGAGATGACTGTAGCACTAAAGCCCGCAGCATAAGAGGAAGCAGACAACATAGATTTTGTTGAACTATATGAGGAACTGGAATCCATAGAGAGAAGTGTAAATGTGCAGAGTAGGCATATCTAACAGCTCAATTTGGAAATAGGTGGAGGAGCACACCAGCCTAGGGAGCAGCTGGAAGAGGTTGGGGTTGAACCAACACAAGAGAAGTTGACAGAAGCCAATATGTCAGAGAAGAAACCCGAGAAACAGCTCAGTGATGAGACTGTAGAACTTGAGTCTACAGTAGGGTGGTTAGTTAATGCCACAAAAGAAGAATATAGTATGGGGGATCAGGATGATCTACCCATTGATGAGGAAGAAGAGTTGCAGCCGAGAAGACTACATAAGGAGAGCCAGCTAATAGAGCAATTGAACAGGGTGATAGACGAGATAAGGAAGTTGATGGAAAGATCAGTAGCATAAGTAGTTAGCAAAGAGAAATTGAACAGAGGAGGCCCTGGAAGAGCAGTAGGGAAGAAGCATTAGCAACAACATTAATAAAGAAGAGGAGAAAAAGGACAGCTCCAAAGGAGATTTTGGGATCTAGGGGGATTTCAACATTGGTGCAGAGAAGTTCATGAGAAGGAGCTCATGAATTTTTCACAGTAGTGGAGTATGATGCAGGAGCATCCTTCCACATCAATAGATGTGCTAGCAAGCCAACACATAGGTGCACATTGGGGAAAGGGAGAGGCACACACCCTCCCATTTTTAAATTTGAAATATGATCCTATATGGATTAATGTTGTAAGGTTGAGTGAAAACCAAGCCACTCCTCTGAGCAGATAGAATATAAGGTCACCTTTAATGGCTGACAGGTTCATGGCTCTATATTCAATTCAGACTAGATGGCCATTTAAGAAACTTCAATGTAATAGATGAGGTTAGGTGAAGAGAGGATAAGCCCGTAGAGCCCCTCTTTTGTAAAGAGATATTTTTTATCTGATTTCAGGAAGGGGAATAGGAAGTTGAGAGTTCTTTGGAGAGATCTTGAGAGAGATGAGACTCTGTTGTAATCTAGCCTACACATATTGTAACCAAGCATTCAGATTAATAGAAAAGAATAGATTTCACTATTTATGAATGAATGTTTGTTTTGTGTTATCTGTGTGTTTATGTATGTTGTAGGTATATGATAGATTTCATCTGCAGTAGGAAGATAGACTTATCTATCTTTGTTGAGTTTGAAATATCGTTCTGAATTCTTTAGGCTGTGCAAGGAGTGCACAAAAGAACATTGGAGGTTCTATATCCAGCGCAAGGAGTGTGAATCTGAACTCCGTGGAGTCAGAAAAGAACGTGCCAGGAGGGCGCACCAGAGGGATAACAACTCAAGGGAAACCTCAAGTTTGATGAATACCTTGGAGGGTAAAATTTGTATAGGAAGCACAGAGAGACATAGTCACTGAGCACTCTGTAGAGCTCTTCCAGGTGGGAATCGAGTAGGTTCAAGTGTGCACAAGGAGAACTCTCTGTCGAGTTCAAGGAGAAGAGTATCAGAGGAAGATACTCACAGAGTTATTGAACACTCTATAGAAAACGCTCAGCAAGGTGTGCTTTGAGGGAGAGGTTTCTAGAAGGGCGCCAGGAAATTCCTTTAAAGGAAGTGGAAGGGCCAAGACCCTTTGGAGTTCTGAGTCAGTTTGAAGCTCATAAGAGATAGCAAAAGGATTTCACAGGAGATAGACTTATTTCAAGTCCCAAAGATCAGGAGGAGGAGCACAAGTCAAGACCCAAGCATTCGGGCTCACAACAGAAGGTTCATAGGCCGAAACCTTTGAAAACTTACAATTCTTCCCAATCTCGGGAGAATGAAGAAGCTCAGGAGGAGGAGCGACAACAGCCGTTAGACCAGTTGTGGGAAGAAATTTGGACCGTTGAATCCACGTCCAAACACCCAAGGGAGCACGCCGAGGAAGAAATAGATCCCAGTCGTAGGATCGGAGAGAAGAGGATCGACATTCGTCTGATCAAGGTAAAGTGCATGGGTCTTAACCCTTTGTGTGCACAAGAGAGAGTAATTTCCAAAGTCCCGAAGTACTGAAGTGAACAGGGACCGTCCATCATCAAGGTTGATAGGTGGCGCAATATCCACAACTCCGGAGCAATAGCACTTCAAAAGTTTTGTGATCAAGGAGAAGGTGAAATCGCCAAAGGTTGAAATAGATCCAGGACGTTGATCATCAGGAGACACACGTCGACAGATCTGAGAGTTCAGGGAAAGTCACTTCGAAGGATTTCAAGTGTGGAGTGTGACAAACTCTCGAAGCCCAAAGAGTCGAAGTGGATAGTGGTCGTTAGGTCAAGGGGGATACACACGTCAAGAAATCATGTACTTCGGGTGGAAGAACATCGGGAGGAAGAAAGTGTGGAGAGTTTGAAACTCCTAAAGCCCAAAGAGCCAAAGGAAATCATGGTCGTTGATATGTGGGAGGTACATGTCAACATATCATGGACTCCGGGTGAAATCACTCTGGACAAAAGCGAGCGTAGAGGATTTGAAACTCCTGAAGGCTGAAGTCCCAAAGTGGATGAGAGTCATTGATTTGAGGAGGACACGTGGCGCCATATATAGAACTCCGGGTACATAATACTTTGGAGGAAAGTGGAGGGTGAAAGTGTCAAAGTCTCAAAGTGGACGAGAGTCTTTGATTTAAGGAGGATGTGTGGTGCCAGATATAGAACTACGGGTACGAAATACTCTGGTGGAAAGCGGAGGGTGAAAGTGCCAAAGTCCCGAAGTGGACCAGAGCCATTGATTTGAGGAGGACGCATGGAAAAAGATCTGCCATTTCGAAGAAAAGTCACTCTGGGAGAAAAAGGAGTGTGTTGAACAAGAAATCTCAAAGGCCGGAGATCTGGACTTCATCTTAGTCGTCTGTTTGTTGAGGACAGGTGTTAGAAGATATTCCACTTCGGAAGATAGTCACTTCGGAGGAAGCAAGGGCAGAGAGTTTGAAACTCTCGAAGCCTGAAGAGCAAATTTAATTGTAGCCATTGATCAAGAGACACCATCGAGGTCACAAGATCGACGATAGTGCTTAATTGTGGGGGCAGAAAGTGATCGGGTTTTAAAAACCTTACAGCAGGCCGCAATTGAAACCACGATATTGCCAAATGGATATGTGGCAGCTGGTAGTGAATTGCAGGGAGAAAAGCGATGTGGTCTCAAACCACTCTAGGTCACCCCGTAATCACGTGATTACACAAGGACATAGCCTGAGGACATATGAAAGGAAAGGGGCCTAGCAAAAGGAGCTAGTGCCCGTGAATTAAAAAGTGCCAAGAGCGCTAGAGAAAGGGCCTGTGGGTTCCACGGAACTTGCGCCTTAGGAGAAAAGGGGGCTTGTATAAGTTGATTGGGGTTCAAGTAGGAGCCCAAAGGGTCGATCTGACTCAACATATTTAAAGATCCTAGACCGATAGGTTGCATAACCCCCATGAGGGGAGGGGGGATGCATTAGATTTGTCTTGTGTTTGGCATGGAACAAAAAGTCCCATCGTAGAGGAATAGGAGGCATATCTTGTTATATTAGAAAGATCATTTATCCTCACATTCAACTTCATGAGATTGACCCTCTAAATTAGTACATTTGGATAGAAATTTTAGACACTAATGCTAAGAAGATGTAAATTGAAATTTGTTATTTTGCACCTATTAATTCTACTTTTTATAAGAAAAACAATATAGATATCAATTGTCCATATAATAATTTAGAACAAGATATTTATAATTTGAAAAATGAAGGTAATACCCTCCTGCTAGGAGACTTTAATGCTAGGACTGCAACTAAACAAGCTAATCTTTTAAGCATTGATTCCCACCATAATCCTTTATGGCTAGATGAGGACCTTGTTTTATCTAATAGATACAAAAGAAGATCTGAAGGAATAATTGAAAATTTGTTTGGTATTGAGTTGGTCAAGCTCTGTAGCTCTCAAGACCTAATAATTTGCAATGGAGTAATGAAGTGGACAAACTCCAAACACATGACTTGTATTCATGGGCTAGCTAGTAGTTTCGTAGATTATGTGATATCTAATATCCTTGTTTCCAACAAAATAACAACTTTTAACCTTTTAAATGACCACGAACCCAACTCTGATCATAAACCTTTAACCCTAACTCTAAACTTTTCCATGAACAGGAGCGCCATTGAAGAGAATTCTAATAATCAAAGACAATTGCAGTTTGACAAAAGTAAATTTGACCTTTTCTTAAAGGATTTAAATAGTAAATTACATATCCTAACTTATAAGGACAACATTGTAGAACTCTATCATAATTTTGCAACTACCCTTTCCACTTATATTAACATGTTCTCTTTCAAGGTGCCATGTAAAAAGAATAATAGAACAACCAACCCTTGGTATGATCAGAATATAAAATTGCTAGGAAATCCATTAGGGATGCTTATAATGAGTCCTTAAAACTCGATAAGATCAATATGCATAAATCCCTAATTAAAAGGAAAAAAAGGTACTATATCAATAAAAGGCAAGAGCAACTTTCACAACTATCTAAGTTGGATCCTAACAAGTTCTGGAGCCAAATTCTAAACCACAATACTAAAGAAAATAATATGATTCCCTTAAGGGACTCGAATTCCTACCTTAAAAGTATTTACAAGTTCCCTAATGCCATGGACACCATTCTTATTGTCCCTACAGAGGATGCAGTGTTTTCTTTAGATGACATACAGTTCAGGGTTAAGCGGCTTGCAAATGGGAAAGGTAAGGACATTGAAGGCTACCAAGATGATTTTTTTTAAATTGGAGGGCCTATCCTTATCCCTCACATACACAAGATCTTCAATTTAGTAGTCAAGAAGGGCTTCCCTAAACCCTGGAAGCAAAGCCTCATAGTTCCTATTTTTAAAAATGGGGATAGAAACATTCCCTCTAATTATAGGACCATTATGATTAGCCTGATTTTAGCCAAGCTTTATAGAATTATTTTGGAAAAGAAGATTATCCTTGGGCTAGAAAGTCATGGTAAAAGAGATAAAGGATAGGAAGGGTTTAGGATATATCATTCAACTGTGGACCATCTTGTTACTTTTAGGATCATTGCAGAGGAGTTCCGCAATACTAAAACCAATATTTTTTGTTGTTTTGTTGACTTTAGAAAATATTTTGACATGGTTCCGAGGAAAAACCTTTGGAATAGGTTGCAAGAGATAAAAGTGTCTCTTGAGTTGAAGGATGTTGCAATAAGGATCTATGAGAACGTTTTTGAAAAGTTTAAAAACACTAAGGGTTGGTCGAAAGAGATTAACTGCAATATTGGAGTCAAACAAGGTTGTCCCTTGTCCCCTACCCTTTTTGGCATATACATTGACAAGTTAGAAGGTTGTTTGGAAAAAGCAGGTTGTGTCGGCCCTACTCTCACTGGTATAGTCATCAACCTTCTTCTTTATGATGATGATATCATTCTTATGACAAGGAGTCCCCATGATCTTGAAAAACAACTAAGAATCCTCAAGGATCTTTTCTCCAATATGGGTATGATTGTTAATGCTGATAAGACGAAGATCATGATTATTAAATCCAATAAAAAAACTTATGATACCTTCATATATGACAACAACAACTTGGAGCAAGTGACTTCATACAAATATCTTGGAATTGATATTTCCCACAAGCTCAACTAGAATTATAGCATTGAGAAAAGGATTATTGGGGGATGGAAAGCTTATTATGGGCTTGAAAACAATTGCAATCCAGTTGATCTTTGGACTTGGGATGAGAATAAAGTCCTATTTGAGACTCTCGTTACACCTATTATTCTTTATGGATGTGAAGTCTGGGATTGTAGTATCTCTCATGAATCCTGGAGAAAGATAGAGAAAATACAAAAGAATTTGATAACCTATAATCTCAAAATTAAAGAAAATACGCCCTATCCCATCCTCCTCGTAGAAACAAGCCTCTCCCCTATTGAGAGCACGTCTATCACTCGATACATAATGTATAAGAACAGTTAAACAACATGGAATACAATAGGCTTCCTAAAACTGCTTCAAAATCGATTCGTAACCACCATCGACTCAAGCGAGGATGGAATAAAGATGCCCATTCTTGGCTAAACTATTGAGGAATCATGGAAGACGCCATTTTGCAGAATAAATATACTATTAAAAATATCATCAAATCAAAATTTAAGGATAAAATGTGGTGTGATAAAGAGTTAGAGGAAAAAACAAATTTAAGGTATTATAAGGATGTAATCAACCCTAATCTAGAAGATCAAAACTATCTATCTGTTTTTACGAGTGTAAAGAAAAAAATAAGCATTGCTAAGATAAGAACAAATTCTCACGAGCTCCATAGTGAAATTGGGCATTGGTTAATTCCTAAAATGTCATGGGGATGAAAGAGTGTGTCATATTTGTAACACTAAGAAGGTTGAATATGAAAAACACTTTCTCTTAGATTGTCCAGCCTATACCAAGATTAGAACTCATTTTCAAAATATGTGTCACACTACCAACCTTCCTAACCTCTTAAATCAACAAAACTATGGTGATCTTGAAAATCTTCTCTTAATTCTTTTCAAGAACAGAAACAAAATTCTAAAGAATCGCAAGTAATCACTTACTCTCCTGGCCACCCACCTTTTCCGACTGGCTCAAAACTGTTTTCTGGCAATTTTGGCAATTTACTATTTTTAGCAAGTTTTAACTTCCGGGGCCATTTTGAGGGCCTAAATGAAGGTTTTTAGAGATCGATGTTCTTAATAATAGCCGAAGGCATGATTGAGCCCCCAAAATGAATCTCCTCAACGATACCTTTCCAACGAGCTATCACACACCTAAAACGGAGATCGTATGCAAAAGTTACGACCCCGGGAAGTTGATGTACTCACTTACCCAAATGGGGCCCACATGACTTTTGGCGCTTCATCTCCTAGGGTTAGGTTTTTGGATGTCTAGGACTTTTGGCATTCCTGTTTATTGTAAAAAGGCCTTCTGAGCCTCATTGTAATCATCTTCTTGCGAATGCGAGTAGCCGTCACATCTCTTCTCAGAGATAAGTTGCCACCATTCTAGCGAGTCTTTCACTCTGTATTTTTACAGTCTCTATACATTTCTTTGATTAATAGAAATCGTGTATTACTGTATATCTGTGAATCTTGTTATATTTCCGCTATATCTCTGTTATATTGTCATCTCTCTTGCAATATCTCTGGATATTTTTTTGTTATATCTCCGCTCTCATTTCGTGCCAAAAATAATCTGGATCAATGGTATCAGAGCAGGCTGCTCTCGATTGTTTTTTAGTGCATGTCCCCGACAAGGTCTGAGTATAGAAAGTTGGGTCTCAATCTTGTCTTTCTTGAGGAAAATCGCTCTCTCACACCCAAGAAACCCTCAATGGCGGAAGAAAAGAAAAATGATGGAGCAGACGATCCTATCAATCTGTTGCTTGAGCAAGCTCTCACGCGACAGAGGGACGAAATGATGGAGAATTTTTCCCACATCCTTAAACGCCTGCCGATACCATCAGGCGCATCTTCATCAAGAAGTCGCTTTGGAGGCACCTCTCCTTTCAAGGTATAGGTTAATTTTGATATTCCCATATTTGAAGGTCAAATAGATGCAGATGCCCTAGATAAATGGTTAACTCTGCTAGAAGGTTATTTCTCTGTTCATAATTTTTCAGACAAGGAAAAGATCACCTTCGCACTCCTTAAGGCTCTCCCCCATGTCAAACATTGGTGGGAAACTTACTGGGAGTAGAGTTCCACAGAGGAGACTGGAATATATGGGGCCGAGCCCACTTGGGATTTTTTTGTGGATACGGTAAAGGAACAATACTACCCTGTTGGCAACTATGAGGACCAGTACATCAGATGGACCACACTGCGACAAGAGAGGGGCCAATCAGCTACGAAGTTCACCAATAGTTTCCATACCTTGCGCACCAAGCTCGGTATAAAAGACTCCGAACGACATTTGGTTCTGAAATACCGTGGGGCTCTACACAGATACATCCAAACTGAAATGGATTTTCTGGACATCTCATCACTCGGTGCTGCTTATCGATATGTTGTTAAAATTAAGCAGAAATTTAAGCACCATAACAAATGGGAATTTGGGTCTGCAAATCCGCAACAACCAAAGTATGACAAAGACAGCCTGAACAAACAGTCTCTCGAAAACCAGTCCAAGACACAGGAAAAGAAGGGTCATGGGAAGACAAAGAAGGACACCGGAAAATGGTGCGAGTTCCACAAAAGACCTTGGCACAACACCGATGAATGTCGCTCAAAACAGTCATTGGTGGCCGAGATCAAAGACAAGGAGCCAAACCTTGATTTAGAATCTGATTCTGAAAATAATGGTAAAAGACAGATCATCGACGCAGACCCCACTGCTATTGTTGCGACCGCAACAATTCAACCAGAAGAACCAACATATCCTGAAGAGGGGGAGTGCATTTTTCATTCACAGATGTGGGTGAAGGGGACCCCGCTGCATTTTATTGTTGATAGCGGAAGCCAGAAGAACCTCATCTCAGCAGAGGTCGTCAAACATTTGGGATTGTCGACAACACCACACCCGCAGCCATACAACATCGGGTGGCTTCGCCAAGGACGAGATCTTCGTGTCAACCAGCAATGTTGATTGTCATACAACATCCATCCCTTCAAGGACAAGGTATTATGTGATGTTTCACCACTGGATGTATGTGATGTTCTCTTGGGCCAACCATATATGTGGAAGCGCCATGTTGTTTATGAGTCTCGACCCCATAGTGTCATTGTTACTTTGGGGGGTCATCTCTACAGAATACCAAAGGTAGTTCCAACTATTTTTCCACCTAAAAAGTGTCACAAGGTAGTATCTCATACTGCAAAATTCAGCTTCTTCACAATCTGCTCGAAAGGGGAATAGAAGGACATTGCAACCACTACGGTTTCACCCCCTGCACCTTCTATCCAACAGAAGCAGGTCGACAAGGTTGTAGCAAAGCAAAAAAATTCCTTCTGCACACCTTCCTCTCATGTATCTCGACTTGTTGAACAACCTCAACTTCAAAAGATTCATGACAGACTTCCACAAACCAAGCAGCGCGACGTCTCCAGCAATACAAGAAGCTCACCTAGATGCAGATCCAACAAACGCTTTTCCCTCTCCCCCGGGAACTCAACAAAATGGAGACCATTGCTTCATAAGGAGGGAGGATTGATCCAGGTGGATATTGGTGGCCACCCACCTTTTCCGACTGGCTCAAAACTGTTTTCTGGCAATTTTGGCAATTTACTATTTTTAGCAGGTTTTAACTTCCAAGGCCATTTTGAGGGCCTAAATGAAGGTTTTTCAAGATAGAGGTTCTTAATGATAGCCGAAGGCATGATTGAGCCCCCAAAATGAATCTCCTCGACAATACCTTTCCAACGAGCTATCACACGCCTAAAACGAAGATCGTATGCAAAAGTTACAACCCCGGGAAGTTGATGTACTCACTTACCCAAACGGGGCCCACATGACTTTTGGCGCTTCATCTCCTAGGGTTAAGTTTTTGGATGTCTAGGACTTTTGGCATTCCCGTTTATTGTAAAAAGGCCTTCAAAGCCTCATTGTAATCATCTTATTGTGAATGCGAGTAGCCGTCACATCTCTTCTCAGAGATAAGCTGCCACCATTCTAGCGAGTCTTTCACTCTGTATTTTTACAGTCTCTGTACATTTCTTTGATTAATAGAAATCGTGTATTATTGTATATCTGTGACTCTTGTTATATTTCCGCTATATCTCTGTTATATTGTCATCTCTCTTGCAATATCTCTGGATATTTTTTTGTTATATCTACGCTCTCATTTCGTGCCAAAAATAATCTGGATCAGTGGTATCAGAGCAGGCTGCTCTCGATTGTTTTTTAGTGCATGTCCCCGACAAGGTCCGAGTATAGAAAGTTGGGTCTTGAGCTTGTCTCTCTTGAGGAAAATCGCTCTTGCACACCCAAGAAACCCTCAATGGCGGAAGAAAAGAAAAACGATGGAGCAGACGATCCTATCAGTCTGTTGCTTGAGCAAGCTCTCACACGACAAAGGGACGAAATGATGGAGAATTTTTCCCACATCCTTAAACGCCTGCCGATACCATCAAGCGCATCTTCATCAAGCGGCCACTTTGGAGGCACCTCGCCTTTCAAGGTACAGGTTAATTTTGATATTCCCGTATTTGAAGGTCAAATAGATGCAGATGCCCT
>ML780309.1:12896-24627 GCA_009831015.1 Picea engelmannii
TTTTTCTACTTCATGTTATCTTTCATCTGTGATGTTGTGATTATTCTCCTGCCCACACTAAAGCAGGTGACCAACATCAGATGTCTCTAATAGAGACTATTCTCTCTCTTTGACTCATAAATTATAGACCCCAAAAAACATCTATGCACACCAACAACCATGGAATTACAATCAATTGTTATAGTCTTATCTAAATATTAGCAAAAAATCTTAGGTCATTATTTAAGATTGAAATAAAAGAACCAATGCCACCTAGTGGCTACAGAGAAATGAAAGTGTTAAGAACACTGTATCTAATGGATACATAAACTAAGAGGATAAATTGTTAATAAAAAAATCCGAGTTTCTTAAATATAGACCGATGATATAGATTTAAATATTGATATGGCTAGTATCTTAGCAAAGGTTAATGTACCTATACCTCTTAGTACCGATATTGTATTTTTTTTTAATACCTACAAGAAGGTCGCTATTGCGACATCTTGGAGTGTCGCTCCCATAGCAACCACGTCGGAGATGATACCTCTTAACATCGCTCTTCCCACATTTTAGATGTCTCTCTTGCCACCTTCAAGACGTCGGTCTTGCCACGCTCAAGATGTCTCTATTGCCACGTCTAAGATGACTCTCTTGCCACATTCCTGATGTCTCTCTTCCCACGTTCTAGACGTCTCTCTTGCCACCTTCAAGATGTTGGTCTTGCCATGTTCAAGACGTCTCTCTTGCCACGTTTAAGAAGTCTCTCTTGCCACGTTCAAGACGTCGGTCTTACCATGTTCCAGATGTCTCTATTGCCACGTTTCAGATGTCTCTCTTGCCATGTTTCAGACGTCTCTCTTGCCACGTTCAAGACGTCGGTCTTGCCACGTTTCAGATGTCTCTATTGCCACATTTCAGACATCTCTCTTGCCATGTTCAAGACGTCGGTCTTGCCACGTTCAAGACGTCGCAATAACGACGAAATCTATGTCGTCGAAAAAGAGACGTCATGTGAAACAACGTTTGAGGGGGTCCGTTGTTTGTCATTCTCCCTACAATATAAAGTGGCGATTGCGTTGAATGCGCCGTCGGAATTTGACCCAAATGTACTAATGAGTCTTTCTGAAAGGGCTCTATACAATTTTTTTGCAGTGGGAAAACCAGACCCATCGCCACCCAACCAACTTAACTCATCCTTCATTGGAGCTAACTGAATTCCTGCACCCATGAGTGCCCTTATGTACTACTCCCATTCCATAGAAAGATCACTATTGATGCCCAACTGAGTCTCATCTATCCAATATGTGTTTAGGGGTGCGTTCAAAGAAGTGTTTCGAACTTGGTAAAGGAAGGTAATCCCCCGATCCTTTAAGGTTGTCATAAGAGACTTTGAAAGAAAAGAGTTTTGGCCCATTCCCATAATTTGATCTCGACCTGTCTGAATAGTCTCACCATTACCAGATTTCCAACAGAGCCAGTGGTGTAATAGTGGAAGCGATTTTAAGAGATTTCTCCAAACTGGAGAGGCTTCTCCCCGTGATCTATGCTCCAATCTAAACCACATTGATACAAAAACATAAGGTAAATACTTATCTTTTAAGACTTTTTTCCAGATACCGTCAATGGTCAGTCCTCGCCACAATGACTTGGCCGCTAAAGATTTATTGAAGAAAGCCAAAATTTTTATCCCCCAACCTCTAGCTTTCTTTGTCCTAGCAATACTGTCCCAGTTACATAGGTGTAAACATTTCTTCTCCCTACAACCTGACCATAGAAAAGTGTAGATGAGATGACACAGTTTTTCAAGAACTAAGACTAGAACCACGGCCATAGACATCCAATACACCGGTTGGCTCACCAAAACTTCTTTTATCAGAACTGAGCGGCCACCAAGTGAAAGCCAACGATTACACCAATGGTCTATTATTTTTTCGAATTTTTTAATAAGCCAACGCCAGTCGTATGCTTTGTAACAATTCGACTTAAGGAAAAAGCCTAGATACTTAAATCCTGTCGCTATGGACTCGAAACTATACGGAAAAATCACTTTAAAAGGTGCGAACCCCACCTCATCCAAACCCGCTGAATGGAAGGTGGATTTTTCTTCATTAATCTGTAGACCCATAGCATGTAAAAAACCTTTTAGAAGCCCAACAATCGCCTTCCATTCAGCTAAGCATGCTCTCGTCATGATCAACACATCATCGACGAATAGGAGATGTAAAATGTTTGTAATCCTGGAAACCTTTATGACGGTCAACAAACCTGCTTCTTTCTCCTTTTTTATGAGGATACTCAGGCCCTCCATGACCAATATAAAGAGAAACGATGATAGTGGGAAACCATGTCTGAGACCTTTACCCTTTGAAAAAAAGGAGATGGTTCACCATTTATTAAGACTGCATAAGACACAGATGTGACGCAGCTCATAATCCAGTTTGTGAGTGCTAGACCAAAGCCCGATTTGATTAGAATCATCCTTAGAAACTCCCAATTGATTAAATCATAGGCTTTGTTTAGATATTATGGTAGCTTCGGGAGGTATGAAACTCTTTTGTGACCTATGACGAGATTAGAATATTCCGGAAGGAAGCAAAGAAGTGAAGGAAACCCTAGACAAGTTGTCAGCTGCAGAAATACAGTTTATATGAATTAATTAGTACCCAGAAGAAGAAGTCGGCCCTGGCAGTCTGCCAAAAATACTATAAATACAGGAGGCCAGTTCTCATTATTTCACATTCTCAGAATTACAAAGAGCCATTTGTGCGCACTGCAGTTGGTAGTTTTGTACACAGGTTTCTGGGGAAGGTGCAGCGCCAGTTTCTGGGTGGACTATCTGATCATCTTTGGTTTCTCTTCTTGCTTGGTGCATTATCCTCTCTTGGCTATTGATTGCTACCAAGATTCTTCTCTATCAAGGTCAAGGTGCTTAGAGGGTGGCTTCGGCCTATGGTTGGGTGACGAGGGTATCGTCAATGGTAAAATGAGCACAATCTTCTATATTCTAATAGGTTATGGGCCCACACCTCCTTGAGTCAGCCTAAATGCTGGAAGGAAGCATAGTTTCTAGGATATTGAGCTCCCTGGGAACTACCGCTAGGGTTACTAGCAGGAGCAGCTTCCAAGACACTACTGCTAGGGTTACTAGCAAGAGCAGTTGCAGAAACCCTAATTCTTAGATCTGGCACCTTTTGATGGAGCATCTCTCTCAAGGAGAAGATATTCAGATGCGCCCTAGTTCAACGCACCTTTTGGCTCTCTCATAAGACATAAACGATGAAGTTGAAGTTTTGGATCAAGGCATGACCAATTACCAATCAACCGAAGAAATGAGCAAAACAATCAGTCTCTTACACTACTCAGCACTCACTAGAACGATTGAAGATGACATGTGGATAATCGATAGTGGTGCTTCTAGACACATGACGGGAGATCAAGCCAGACTCTCAAATCTTAATGAGAAGAAGACATCGTACAAAGTGGAGCTTGGAGACAAAAGCACTTACCCCGTCGAAGGATTTGGACAAGCCTCCGTCAAGTTGAAATCAGGTAACCATGTTCACTTAAGCAATGTTTTATATGTACCTAGTTTAGAAAAGAATCTCGTATCGATATCATGTCTGGAAGACAAAGGAAACAAAATAGCCTTCGTGGATGGAAAGGTGTTATCATGGCATAAGAACTCCAGCATAGAGAATGCTAGGGTTATTGGAAGTCATGAAGGAAATCTGTATAGACTACTAAAACAAAATGAAGAAGCTCTCGTACATGACGAAGTCAATCCTAATGAGCTTTGGCATAGAAGGTACACTCACATTAACTATCAAGCATTACCTTTTCTCAAAATAATGGTTGAAGGAATACCAGAGTTGCAATCTACACATGAAGGAATCTGCAAAGGATGTGCTCTTGGGAAGAATATCAAGAAACCATTCCTAAGCAGTAACAACAGATCTAAGGACATCCTAGATCTAATACACTCAGATGTTTGCAGTCCAATGCCAGTCAGATCCCTAGGAGGATCTTTTTACTACGTAATCTTCATAGATGACTATTCAAGAAAGATCTGGCTATACCTACTGAAGACAAAAGATGAAGTATTCAGCAAGTTCCAAGAATTCAAAGCAGAAATAGAAAACCTCACGAACAAGAAGATCAAGACATTAAGAATAGATAATGGAGGAGAATACACCTCGAAGGAGTTTGTTTCATTATGCAAATCGGCAGGGACTAGGAGGGAGTTGATTGTTCCTCATAATCCTCAACAAAATGGTGTAGCAGAAAGAAAGAACAGATCTATCGAAGAAACTGTAAAAGCCTTATTGAATGATCAAGGTCTATCCATGTTCTTATGGGGAGAAGAAACACTGACGAAAATATATGTGCAGAACATAAGTCCTCATCATATATTAAAGGACATGACACCAGAAGAAGCCTTCTCAGGTAAGAAACCTAACGTGGAAAACCTAAGAATATTTGGATGTCCAGTTTACTCTCATATTCCCAAGGACAAAAGGAATAAACTATAACTTCAGGAAAGAAGGGGATATTTATGGGATACAGTGATTCATCCAAGGCCTATAGAATATATATTCCAAAACAACACAAGATCAAAGTTAGAAGAGACATAACATTTAATGAAAGAATGGCCTTTAGGAAATCCATTGAAGAAATTATAGAAGAAGAAGAGCTTGAAGAACCTAATGAAGAAAACACAGAAAACGAAAATGATGAAAAGGATCAACCTAATCAATCTATGGAGCCATGTGAAAACACTGATTCAGATACTGTACCGAAGACCAAGAAATGACCAGCTTGGCTTGAAGCTACATTACAAGATGCAGAAAGACTCAAGGTTCCAAAAGGAACATCTAGGAAGAGTAAAAGACCAAAAAGATTCTCAAGTTATGCATCATACATGACGAAGATTCTAGATGAAGAACCTACCACATTTGAAGAAGCAGTTCAAAAGGGACAATGGAAAGAAGATATGATGAAAGAGCATCAATCTATTATGAAAAATGAGGTATGGGAAATTGTACCTAGACCTAAAGAAAAATCGGTGGTAACCTCAAAATGGGTATACAAGATCAAACATGCAGCAGACGAAAGCGTGGATAAATACAAGGCAAGATTCGTGGCCAGAGGGTTCTCCCAGAAGGAGGGAGAAGATTATGATGAAACCTTTGATCCGGTGGCTAGGTATACCTCCATCAGGGCTATCATATCTCTTGCCGCTTCCATGGGATGGAATCTACATCAGATGGATGTAAATAAAGATTTTTTGAATGGAGCAATTGAAGAAGAAGTATATATTGAACAACCTCAAGTGTTTGAGGTACATTCCAGAGACACTCACATTTGTAGATTGAAGAAAACTCTATATGGACTCAAACAAGATCCAAGGGCTTGGTATGCTAGAATGGACAGTTATCTAACGAGACTTGGTTTCTCCAAGAGTCATGGAGATCCAAACCTTTACTACAAAGTCGTGGATAATGCACCTATAATTATACTATTATATGTTGACGATCTATTCATAACAGTTGAAGAATCTCTCATTATCTAGTGCAAGAAGGAATTAGCTTCTGAATTTGATATGAAAGATCTAGGTCTCATGCATTATTACTTGGGACTAGAAGTATGGCAGAAGCGTGGTGAAGTATTCCTTGGACAAGGAAAGTACGCAATAAAGATCCTTTAGAAATTTGGAATGATGGAATGTAAGCCCATGGACACTCCTATGAATGCGGATATAAGAAAAGTGAAAGTTCAAGATTCCGATCCAATATATCCATCTCTATATCGACAGCTAATTGGATCATTGATGTATTTGGTAAATACTCGACCAGATATTTGCTTTGCTGTAAATACATTAAGTTAGTTCCAGGTGGAACCTAAACAAGAGCATTGGATAGATGCAAAGCATATCCTAAGATATATTTGTGGGACAATAAACTATGGCTTGAAATATACCGCATCCAGTGATATCCAACTTCATGGATTCACAGACTATGATTGGGCAGGAAGTGCAGAAGACAGAAAGAGCACTTCAGGTATGTGTTTCAGCTTGGGCTCCGCTATGATATCTTGGGGCAGCAGGAAATATAAGTTTGTCGCACTTAACACAACATAAGTAGAGTATATGGCAGCATGTGAAGCATGCATAGAAGCAATATGGCTGAGGAAGTTAATCTCTGATTTATTTGATCAGATTCCAGAATCGACCATAATATATTGTGATAATCAGAGTTGTATAAGATTATCAGAACATCCCGTGTTTCATGAAAGGTCGAAACACATTGAGATCAAATACTACTTTATCCGAGATAAAGTCCAGGAAGGAGAGGTAACGCTTGAGTATATACCCACTGATGAGTAGACAACAAACATCCTGACAAAACCTCTATCCAGAATAAAGTTTGCATATTTCCGAGAGAAGATGGGGATTGTGGAAATAAATCCCCTAGCTGAAAGGGAAAACTCTCCAGGTTAGGAGAAAGCACTGAGAAATATTATTGAAAAACATTTATTTTTGTGATTGAATGACTCTCCAGGTTAGGAGGGAGCACTGCAAATATTATTGAATCATTTATCCTTGTTTGAAAAATAGTCCAGATTGGACAGATTCTTTCCTGTTCAGAAAGTGGATTGAGATTTCTGACGGACAGTGACTTCCCATTATGGTTAGCATGGGAAGTAGTCTGATTGCTGATGTATCATAGGCAACGACTTCCCATTGTGGTTAACATGGGGAGTGGTCTAGGGCAGTCTCTCTTCTTGAGGGTTACTCATAAGACTGGCCCGCCTCATCGGACAACGATTTCTCATTGTGGTTAACATGAGGAATGGTCCGTTTTGGAGGTTGATACAGGATAGTCTTTTCCTCTTGTAGTTAACAGAGGAAATGGTCCGGACAGTCATTCCTTAGGGTTTTACATTCTCTCCAGGGTGCACTTTGATTAGTGTAGGAGGAATGGCCCAGGGTGGGGAATGGTTCAGACATTCCTTAGGGTTTATACATTCTCTCTAGGGTGCACTTTGATTAGTGTAGGAAGAATGGCCTAGGGTGAGGAATGGTCCAGGCTCAGAAATCAGAAACAATCATTCTTCCTTGTTTGAGAAGAATAGGGTAGATATCCCATTGTTGATGTTCTATATTGAGGGAAAATATTCCTTCAGATCTCACAGATGTGAGTGAAAGATTGGCCCAGATGATTCAGTTTATTCTTAACAATATTTTCTGTGCAGGATGTCATCACATGATTGTTACGGAGACAGCCTGTCTCCAGACAGTAGAGATATACTATTGTGGTGGATATGTTCAACTGGTCGTGACTATGTGTCACGGTTTGAGTAGTTGTGTACTACCATGGATAGACACAGTTGTGTTCTATCAATTGATATTATACCAGTTGTCATAGGAGATTATCCAGTCGGATAATAATGATGGTGCTCGTGATACTACCAGTTGAATGGCATGTTTGTGCTCAAGACCATACCTCCCTAGCTAGGAGGGAGTGTTAATATTATGGTAGCTTCGGGAGGTATGAACCTCTTTTGTGACCTATGACGAGATTAGAATATTCTGGAAGGAAGAAAAGAAGTGAAGGAAACCCTAGACAAGTTGTCGGCTGCAGAAATACAATTTATATGAATTAATTAGTACCCAGAAGAAGAAGTCGGCCTTGGCAGTATGCTAGAAATACTATAAATACAGGAGGCCAGTTCTCATTATTTCACATTCTCAGAATTACAGAGAGCCAGTTGTGCGCACTGCAGTTGGCAGTTCTGTGCGCAGGTTTCTAGGGAAGGTGCAGTGCCAGTTTCTGGGTGGACTATCTAATCATCTTTGGTTTCTCTTCTTGCTTGGTGCATTAGCCTCTCTTAGCTATTGATTGCTACCAGGATTATTCTCTGTCAAGGTCAAGGTGCTCGGAGGGTGGCTTCAACCTATGGTTGGGTGACGAGGGTATCGTCAATGGTAAAACAAGCACAAGCTTCTATATTCTAACAACCTTTATGCCGGTCAAAAAATCTGCTTCTTTCTCCTTTTTTATGAGGATACTAAGACCCTTCATGACCAAGATAAAGAGCAGCAACGACAGTGGGAAACCTTGTCTGAGACCTTTACCCCTTTGAAAAAAAGGAGATGGTTCACCATTTATTAAGACTGCATAAGACACAGATGTGATGCAGCTCATAATCCAGTTTGTAGTGCTAGACCAAAGCCCGATTTGATTAGAATCATTCTTAGAAACTCCCAATTGATTAAATCATAGGCTTTCTTTAGATCAAGTTTAAGAATTAAAGCCCGATGTTTCTTCTTTTTTATGCAGTGGAGGCATTCTTGTGCCGTACCCACCGCATCAAGGATCTGTCTTCCCTGAAGAAATCCCAATTGTTCTTCTGCTAAACCTTTGGATAGAATTGGCCTCAACCTGTTTTCCAACAAGTTGACAATGATTTTGTAACATAAGTTAGACAGGGAAATAGGTCCATAATCCCCAAAAGTAGTTGGTTTATTAGCTTTAGGAATTAAAACAATGAAAGTAGTATTCAATGCTTTTATCACTTCTCCCTTCCGCCTTGATTCATCGACCATTCCTAGAAGGTCCTCACCAACAAGCTCAAAATAATGGAGGAAAAAATCCACAGTCCAGCCATCCGGGCCTGGGCTTTTATCTTTGGAAAAATCCTTTAGTATGTTCAAAAGATCTTCTAAAGAGCACAATTTTTCCAACAGTCTTGCATCTTCCTCTGAAACCATATTTGGATAAAGACTGGCTAGAGAAGTCCGGTCTTCATTAATAATGCCTGTTGTCGAGCCCAAATTTAAAAAAAAATTAATTTCTTCCTCCTTTAATTCTCGTTGACCCGAAATTTCAAAACCCGCCTCCGTATGTAAATCCCAAATCTGCTTACGGTTTTTTCAATCATTTGCAAAGTGGTGAAAAAAAATTGTGTTACGATCCCCACTTTTTAACCAGATCGCACGGCTCTTCTATCGCCAAGAATATTCCTCTGCTGTTAGTATCTGTAATCTTTCTGATTCCTTTTGTTTGATCCTGACAATAAGCTCCCCACTCTTCAAATCTGCAAGGGAGGCTTGATACAAAGACTGTAATTCCTCTTCTATAGAGTCCAATTTTTGTGTCGTTTGATTTTTAAAACTCACCCACCTCTTAACTACCATTTTTAGGCATTTTAGCTTCCACACCAGTCTTCTTTGTAGCTCTGTCTCCTGAAGAAACTTTGGATCCTTCCAAACTTCAGTAACTAAACGAGAGAACTCTACCTCATGCAACCACCCTGGATTTAATATGAAAGGATAGAGTTTGCGCTGAAAGAGACCGTCTAAGTACAGGAGGATTGGGGCATGGTCTGAGATGAAAGGATGCACCACCCAGGCCCGATAAGGATCCACCTTCCCAAGAAGATCCATCGAAACAAATTGCCTGTCCAATCACTTTAATATGCTATCCCCACCTTTCCGACCATTCCTCCACGTAGGCATTAACGCATCCGGTAGAATGTCAACCATGCCTCTAGCTGTAAAAATGTCCTTTAAAAAGAGTGCCAATGGATTAGGTAGGCTACTTGTTCCTCAGCTCTCCCCTTCAGTTAGAGTGAAATTGAAATCACCCACGACAATCAAATTTTGTTGGGATAAGATACCTCTATCCTTCACCTTTTTCCAGAAAACCTTCCTATCACTGCATGTGCCATAAACATTGAGGAAAGATAGCTGCTCCTTTAAATCGAAATTGTAACCTGTCAACTGTAAACCACCACAACAAATGTAAGGGTTCAAATCAAATTTATCTGGGTCCCACGCAACTAGCATACCCCCAGATATGTCAACAGAGTTTACAAAAACCGAATACCACTCTGGTTTGAGCAATGAGATAAAAGATCATGCTCTAGACTCGTCCACTAAAGTCTCTTATATGAAAATAATATCCGGTTGATTCAATAGTAAAAGACGACGAACCGAGGCCAGTTTATGGGAGCCCCCCACTCCCCTAATGTTTAGAGACAATAGTACCATGACTTAAGGCGTGCTAGGGATTTAATGCCTCTAAGCACCCCATGATCAAAATCAAAAGAAGAAAACTGAACCTGCTCCTTTATACAAACCTTCGCTCGCTTACAAGCACTACGCGTTTTAATGGGTGATACTTCACAACCTAAGCCCCTTGAAGATACAAAAACCTTGGCTCCTGAAGAAGGAGGTTCTGACCGAGAGCTCAATGATGAATGCTATTGATATTATGGTAGCTTTGGGAGGTATGAACCTCTATTGTGACCTATGACGAGATTAGAATATTTCGAAAGGAAGCAAAGAAGTAAAGGAAACCTTAGACAAGATGTCGGCTGCAGAAATATAATTAATATGAATTAATTAGTACCCAGAAGGAGAAGTCAGGCCCAGTAAGTCTGCCAGAATCACTATAAATATAGGGCACCAGTCTCTCATTTGACACACATCTCAGTAGTTGCAAAGATCCAGTTCTGCGCAGTGCAGTTGCAGTCTTGTGCGCAAGTTCTGGGGAAGAGTGTTGCACCAGTTTCTGGGTGGGACTATCTAATCAACTTTGGTTACTTTTTTCTTGCTTGGTGCATTAGCCTTGCTTGGCTATATATTGCTACCAGTATTCTTCTCTGTCAAGGTCAAGGTGCTCGGAGGGTGGCTTCAACCTATGGTTGGGTGACAAGGGTATTGTCAATGGTAAAACGAGCACAATCTTCTATATTCTAATAGGTTATGGGCCCACACCTCCCTCATTCAGTCTAACCACTGGAAGGAATCATAGCCGCTAGGATTTTGAGCTCACTGAGGAACTGCTGCTAGGGTTACTAGCATGAGCATCTTCCAAGACATTGTCGCTAGGGTTACTAGCAGAAGCAGTTACAGAAACCCTAATCTCAGATCCAACACCTTGTGATGGAGCATCTCGCTCAAGGAGAAGATATTCAGATGTGCCCTAGTTCAACACACCTTTTGGCTATCCCAGAAGACAGAAACGTCAGAGTTGAAGTTTTGGATCTAAGCATGACCAGCCACCAGTCAACTGAAGACATGAGTGAAACGATCAGTCTCTTACACTACTCAACACTCACTGGAACGATTGAAGATGACACGTGGATAATCGATAGTGGATATTCTAGGCACATGACTGGAGATCAAGCCAGACTCTCAAACCTAAATGAGAAGAAGACATCGTACAAGGTAGAGCTTGGAGACAAAAGCACTTACCCAGTCGAAGGATTTGGACAAGCCTTCGTCAAGTTGAAATTAGGTAACAATGTTCACGTAAGCAATGTTTTATATGTATCTAGTTTAGAAAAGAATCTTGTATCAATATCATGCCTAGAAGACAAGGGGAACATAATAGCCTTCGTGGATGGAAAAGTGTTATCATGGCATAAAGACTCCAACATAGAGAATGCTAGGGTTATTGGAAGTCGTTAAGGAAATCTGTATAGATTACTAGAACAAAATGAAGAAGCTCTCGTACATGACGAAGTCAACCCTAATGAGATTTGGCATAGAAGGTACGCTCATATTAATTATCAAGCATTACTTTTTCTCAGAAGAATGGTTGAAGGAATACCAGAGTTGAAATCTACACATGAAGGAATCTGCAAGGGATGTGCCCTTGGGAAGAATATCAAGAAACCATTCCCAAGCAGCAACAACAGATTTAAGGAGATCCTAGATCTAATACACTCAGATGTTTGTGGTCCG
>ML780309.1:32950-48184 GCA_009831015.1 Picea engelmannii
GTGAGGGGTTTTCTAATCTAACGGTTGAGATTAGATCAGATGGGTGGCTGAGATTTGGTGTCTCTTCACTCACCCTCACTTTAATCATAAAGTCACCTTTTAATTTGCATCTCACAAATTAAATGACTAGGACCCACATTCAGTACTTTCTCCCCCTTAGGCGCCTAGGGAAGAGAAACACTTGCCTTGGTACTTTATTTTAATTAAAAATTTAACAGTAGATAGAGAAGCACCTCTAAATTTTGGCATCATAGATCTATAAATGATTCTTCCTCCTCATGCTCAAGACTTTCCTTCTTTATATAGATCCTTGAAAGAGGCTTGGGAGAACTTATAGATATTCTATAGACCAATAGATACTCAAATGGTATGAGTTCCAAGGCTCATGCCATGAAGAACCAACTCATCCCTCGCTTGCCTCTTCGAAATTCCACGAATATAGAAGGTTACCAAGGTCGTCGCAGGTTTCACTATAGTTGACCACCGACTAGTCTCTTTTTTTCCTATGTATGACAAGTGACAACCCTAAAAAATGACCCAAATCCTAAGCTAGAGATGTGTCTTGGCTTTCATCTTCTGCTAGATTCCCTTCTGGCCCTATAGGGTGAAAATTAAAGCTATAACACCCCCTGAGCCACTGGTTTGCTTGTTGTTGTCCTAGATTTGGTAGGGGTGTGGTCTTTGATTCCAAGTCTAGATCAAACTTAGGTTGGATTGTGTTTGATTTTCACATATTGCTTTCACCGTGCCTGAATCATCACACTGGTCCCGTCGATTACGAGGACTAGAGCCAATCATAGAGGTACAACCACCTCTCAAGTAGTGTGAAGCAAGTGGCTACGAATATGAAGAGTCCCATATTTGGTTTGAGGAGATTAGTTTGGTTGAAGTGGAAGTGGTCTACAAAAGTCCTCCACCAAACATTAACCCTCTTTTGATTGATCTTGAAGCACCCATACTTATCTAGGTAAGGGAAATTTTTAGTGAATCTTTTTCTTTGTTTAGTGATCCTCACATCATATCAGGACCAAGTGTTTCATCGAGTGTGGATGAGCCATAAATCCCATCCATAAGCGGGACTGGGGGCATCCCTGTGATATCCACATTACCTTCCCTGGGCACTATTGGATCTACATTGTCTATTCCTTTTTCTATGGGTCCCTCGATCTGGGGGACACCTGTTGTGTTTTTTGTTTCCATCTGTCAATCTACCTAGTGTTCCCACACCCATCCCATCCATTTTGATGCCCACATATGGATCTTTTTCCAGTGGGGGACCGAGCCTTGGTTTCAGCTTAGGGGGTGGAGTTATTTCCACCTCCACCATTCCTTTGAGTGACCCGACATTGTCAGGTGTTGGTTTACCTTTTGGATGAAACATTCCTAGTGGTTTTGGAGCTATCCCTAATCAACCTGGGGGCAGTAGTATGTCAAGAGGGTTTAACTTCCCATGGGTTAGCACAACTTTCTTTGGGGGTAACTTTTCACAATGGGGAAGATTTCCCTTTATTAATACCTTTGGTCCTAGGGGGTTATTACCTGGGACTAATTTTGAGAATATGTTTTCGTTAGGGTCTACAGATACCTTTGGAGGAAATCTTCTCAGGGGTATGTTTGGTCCTAGGAGAAGCCATGCTATTGGAAGTACCACCATCCCTGGGGGCACTCACTCTTTTGGAACATCTCAACCCTTTGGTAGTATCAACATAAGGGGATCCAAGGTTCATCTGGGAAAGCAGAGACTTCATCTCCCTCCCAGTATTCATTTTCTCATATGCCATTTCCTTTCCTTGCAATGTTAGACTTACTCAATTTTTCACATTTGACAAATGATCCTATCTTCCACAACCCTTCATGGTTGGTTATTCCCACAAAAATACCATTAGATTTCCCCAAATTTGATGGAAATACAGGAGAATACCCCTCCACGCACATCATGACATATCACTTGTGGTGCTCATCCAATCACTTATGATAGTGTGAGGTTATGTCTTTTCCAGAGATCCCTGACCAAAAGTGCTACCAAATGGTATATTGAATTAAAAGGAACTTCGTTTAAAAGTTTCAACAACTTGGCAGTGGCATTTCTAATGCATTACCAATTACCCATATGGTATGAGATAGGAACAAAGCTCTTGACATCACTGCGTAAGGATACCGTCACTCACATTTCTGATCATATTCATGAATGGCAATGAAGATGTAGGATGATCAAGACCCAAATCCCAGATAATCTCTTGATGGAGTGGTTCACCAAGTCTCTCCTACCAATCATTTCCAAGGATGTAGCTATGGATGGGGCGACTACTGAGGAGTAAGCTATCATGTGTGCCCAAAACTTAGATTTGATTTACTCTCAGTCATGCACCCTATATGATATTATCCTGTATGCTCCTAGGCCATTGAAAGATCCAAAGAAACTAGACCCAGGACCCCATGCTGTTGGTGTGGTTGGTTTTTTTTCCCATGCCTCCATGGGAAAGTTAGCTGACCAAATGGATGACATGTCTATCTCATCACACTCATCAACTTCTGTCTCTAATTCTCAAACAAAAATGGTCCTTACTCAGACATCCAAGGTGAATTCAGTGCAATCCATGCAACCGAAGAATCCTCAACAACTTGCAGGAAAGAAAAACTAGAATAAAAAGAAAAATCCCAACACTGANAGGGGGGGGGGATGAAGAGAAGAAGAATATTCGGTTCCCCTGCATGATTTGTGGGGAGGGCCACCCTACTCATGAGTTTTCTTGAAAGGATGAGGTGCATCAATTTTGGGCTCAGCAAAGAGGTCCCCAACAACATGTTTTCCTAACTCATCCTTTTCCCCCTCACCCCCAACACATGGTTACAAACAATCCTTCTCCTCTGCAAGGGGGCATGGAAGGTATCCCTCAGCATGAGGGATCTTCCTCGAATTCTTCTATTTTCATGTGCAACTAGACAATCAATTTGTAGACTTGAGCCAACAATTAAGACACTTCCAAACCTACTCTTGTTGTTCATGAATCAACATTCTTCCCAACTTGGTGTCCCTCTTCAAATTGAGAAGCCATCTTTTTACACATCGCTTTGTCCCCCGAAGGGAATTCTCTGACGCATGACACATAATCCTAATTCACGTAGGGCCACCCACAACTACAATATTGTGGAAGACTTAGCCTAGGCACCCAGTGCCATGTCTTCACTCGAAGTTCTCCAAAGATGCCCAATGTAGCAGAAAGCCTTATTTCCCACCATAGGTGGGGTTGATCCCTCAGATTCAATTTTGATAACCTTCGATTCCGATAAGGTTACTCATAGGATGTCCCATCAAGTATACTTCTAGATCAAAGTGCGATCAATGGGGAAAAACATCTTCCGAACTGTGTTTGATGAAGGAACCTCAACTTGCATCATGTCTATTTCTTGTTGGAAGGCCCTCACCTCTCCTAAGATTGACACTTCTGCAACACTGTTGAAAGAATTCTATGGACATATGTTCCAACCCCATGGGATAATCACTGCCTTACCCATTGATTTAGGTGGTAAGTCTGTCTCTATTGTTGTGGAGGTTGTCGATGAAACTCTTGAGTATAATCTGTTACTCAGACACAGTTCTATGAGATGACTGCAATTGTCTCATCTACCTTTAGGGTCTTACGCTTTCCTCATCAAGGGAAAATAATGATGATCGATCAACTTGCGTTTTGTACCCCAGACCTTCGATCCAATGCAAGGTCTAATGTACCCTTTTTCGATGATGCCCAATAGTCTTATATTAGTGTTGGTGGAAGGATGTTCAAAGTCTTCGCTAATGGGAACATTCCCCCTTCCCCCACCACCTTGTGCTGTGAACATTTCTCCTATCAACATGATTTCATCATTTACCAGTAGACCCTTTAGATCCATCGATCCTTGGGTGGTACCTCGTCCCAAGGATGTGGAATCATATGGAGCTTCCCTGCCACCCAACACGGTTGATATTGTCGATTCAAAAATCCCATCAACATCCATTGATATTGGTGAACACCATCCTCATATGGAGTGTGATCAACCTACTCCACCCATACGGGTTGTTGACTCTTTTAGTTCACATGATTTCCTAGATACTGGGTTGCCTTCAGATAAGGCCATCCTATATTTCATGGATTCTATTAGCACTGGAAGTCACCTCTAGATTGTGGCAGAGGTAAGCCTGATACCCATCAGTTTTATATGTCACGATAATAAATTGGGGTGGTCGAATGGGTGTAGACCCAGGAAAATATTGCTTTAACTCAGAAAACTAGGCTAGGAATGCACGAGTAAGTGAGGTCTTGATCTAACTTCAGTCAGGAAGTTGAGTTTAAAATGAGCAGAGGGAAGACTTGGTGAGAGTGGTGGACAAGACTGATATGGGAATTAGGCCTTCTAGCAGCTTGGAGAAGAAAAACAAGACACTGAAATGTGCCGTGATGACACAATCACAACAACACAGTGATCAAACCTACATCACAATTCTACAATAACTGCTCGACTAGATCCTCCAATTCCAAGCTACTCAGTGTAAGAGGGAAAGGATAACACAGGAAACTGCTTAAAACTGGTGATAATATTGCTATGATAAAAAATACATCACAACAACACAAAAACCCTTGACTGAATCCTCCAATTCCGAGTGTTTTAACACAACTGTTTACAAAGATATGAAAAGAAGCTGACTTTCATTAAACAAGAAGTCTCAAATATAGATACATAACCACAGAAATCGGTGCTTCATAAAAAATTTACAATAGAAGAGCCTAGCTCAACCATCGACCACAAAAAAATATCAAATCTGAGTATATATACTCATAGAGACTTGCTCCTTACATAAACGCATTCTGATCACTGCATTCGAAGCTTCGTGTTTCTCCTCCTTCTGTTAGACTGTGAATGCTTTCCTTTGTCAGACGCAGATCTAAGACAACATGGGATTTGTAGGAAAATTCATGACAAGGCGACTTTGGGTTGTGAACCTGCCTCTACGACTGGGCCTCCATGCTTCGCATTTATGGTCGAAGCGAGGTTTCAACCAACTTATTTAGTTTTATTATTTGCCTTTATTGGGATCAGGATGAGCCCTGACATCCGTCAATGCTTTAGGCGATGTCCATGACTTTTCCGAATTAATCTTGATGCCTCGAGCCCTGTTGCTCTCCTTCTATAATCAATATAGGCACCTTCGGTCCTTGGCACAGCTCTTATCCATCATTCCACACGACCTTGGGTTCTGACCCTGTGCTTAAACACCAAAGGCACTTCGTGTATCGGGACCCAGGAGTATGGAAAAATACAAGCCCAACATTCTACCCTTCGAAATCCCGAAATCAGATCTCTGAACTAGCGCTTTAACACCTACTATCTCCTCCCCTATTTATCGTCCATATGATCACCAGCTGTGACCATAGACGTTACTCCAAAAAGGTGCTTCGGAATTTGTGACTTCGTGAATCCTGTTGTTGATTCCCTCCACTCCTTCAAGTTCCAAAACTCGAAATAGGGCTTAACGGTCCTTAGCTCCTCCCTTGGATTCTTTCCATGTGACCCTGCCCCGTGACCACCGACTGAGTCGAAAAGGCACTCGTCGCATTTCACGTATCGACGATGGTAAGGAGTCGACTCCTTGTCCTTCAAACTCTCGGTTACCGAAATTGTGATGGGGCTTAACTCATGTTATCTCCTCTCTTTAGTTCCACCACATGGCCTTCAGCTATGTCCCGGGGCTAGACCTTCCGAGGGCATCGGAACTTTGTGTATCGCTAGTTCTCGTTGCTCCCTTTGTTGACTTTCTTCAATAACGAGTCAACAAAATGTTGAACTCTCACCATGCATCCCCCCAAAATGGATGGTCTTGATGACATCGGGACAACCAATGGCCTGAATTCGATCCGGCTTTCACATATCGGGGATTTGAAACCCAAGACATAACCTGACTCTCCCAACTCGCGATCCCTGATATTTTGAAACGAACCAACGTTCCAATATATTTGGATCGATGGATCTTATCTCGCTTGAGCTTCAAGAGCTGAATGGATCTCAGCCTTATGCTCCTCGCAACTCTATATGATCTGACGGCTCACGGAAAATCAACATTTCTCCCTCTAAGCTTTCCACTGTCCATCTAGATTTCGCCGACTCTCAACCAAATAATTTGATGCCGACACTCTGAACTTGATTCCTTTGCGAGCCCGATTACTGGGGTCTAGTCTGTGTTTCTGAGAACGCTGTCCCTCCTTAGGCACAATATCCCTTTGCAAGAATATGTGCTAACATTAGGCTCCATGGGGGATAGATTCCTCCCTGCGAGGCTCTAAGATCTCCTTTTGCAGTTTCAGTCGCCTTCTATTGGGCTATGGAGTCAAGCTCAAAACACTCTGCTAAAAAATACAGGCTGATAAGTAAAACAAAACAAACACACATGCTCCAAAGAGATTATTTATGTACAGTCCTAAACTAATTTATTTTTCACATGGTGCTAGGTGAAAGCAAATTTCCACCATAGCCATTCAAGTAACTTCCTAACTAGAAGCTCCTTTACTCTGTTGGTGATCACTAGCAGCTGATGCAACCATGACAGTAGAATGACTACAACCTCTAGCTCTCCTTCAAAGGATGAAGTTGAGATGAAATAGGGCGGCTACAAGATATGAAGGAAATGCCACCCCATGTACTCTCTGACAGGCTCATAGAATGGGTGGAAGATCCTAGAAAATTTGTAACAAGCAGCTTGATCTGCTCCACAAATTCTCACACATGGCTGAATATCTCTGATAAGCATAGGTGGAAGAGGAGCTGATGTGGGCTGAATGGTCTTAGGTGATGGCTGCTAGCTTACAGGCTCTGGAAATAAGATAAAATGCCCCTTTTTCTGATCCTCTGGTTCTTCCTCTTCTTCTTCTTGGCTCTCCCAAGGGTCAGATTCATATTCATCATAAACATGACTTGTGGGAAAGATCTACTCTTTAAACTGTTGCTCAATGATTTCTGCAAGCCCAATATGGTTGATTTCTTTGTAATATTCTTCTTTAACGAACAAAGGATAAGGCTATGCAGTATTCTCTTAGAAGTCTTGCATATCCATCTCGGAATCTGATTCGTAGCTATCATATATAGGCTGGTTTCTCCTCTGGTCAGCAAACTGCGATGTGGGTCTCTACTTCTCTTCATCCGAATAATCATCATATCTTGGAACAACAGGCACGTCAGAAGCAAAATGCAAGGCCTCTATGGTCATGAAATCTTCAACGCTATCATCATCAATAGGGTTGTCAAGAACATCTGCTTCAAAAACTGGAAAATCCTTTGTATTTTATTCAAAAAGGAAGAAGTCATGATCTGCCTTCAATCCCTCAATCTTTGCAAAAAGATATTTTTCCAGCTCCATCAGCTCACTTAGAGCATCCTTGCCCTCCTCGTGGTCCTCATCCCCACAGGCTCTATCAGAATCAACCAAAATTTGATCACTGTCTTCATATTCCTCAAGAAAATCATAAAAAATAAACTTACAGGAATAAAACACTTGACAATGCCTAGTGAAGGCTGCATGAAATTCTCCTAGTGAAGAAATTTTAGCAGGGGGTAAAGAATGATACCACTCACGAGCATCCCTTGCTAATGAGAACATGAACATATTTAACAATACATCCTCATGATGTATCTCCCACTGATGCATGAGTTCATGAAAAGCATGGAGATGCTGAGCAGGGTTGTCCTCTTTACACTCTCTAAATATGGGAAAATAATTGGCCCATTCATTTGGAGAAGGGACAACATTAGGAAAACTAGGAACAACCGAAAAATTAAAAGGAGCAAACCTTCGAGCCAGGATCCTTTCCATTTCGAATCAATGGAGTTGTTGATCGATCCTTGAATCATAGATTCACCAGGTGAATGATGCACAAATTTGAATGTGTCTGGTCTTTGTTCACCATCAAAGGCCAGATCCTAACATTGTCATTCCCCCAAGGAACTTCTCAAGCTGAGAAAGAAGTTGCTGAAAACCTTCTCAAGAAAGCTCCTTTGGGTCAACTTTCAGGTGTGCTAAAAGTATCCACAACTGAAACAATGAAGTGGAAACATTGGAGTCGCCACAGTGGAGTCGCCAGGTGCATAGTTGCAATCTTCTATGTACTAGGTTATGATGCACCCTTAGAACCAGTAAGCCTTGTCGTTCAATCCCAAGGAAAATTTTCAAGTTCGTCCCCGGCAACAGTGCCATAAATGTTAGCACCAGAAGTCACCTTTGGATTGCAACAGAGGTAAGCGTGATACCCATCAATTTTATATGTCACGATAATAAATTGGGGTGGTCAAATGGGCATATACCCATGAGAATATCGCTTTAACTCAGAAACTGTAGGCCAGGCATGCACGAGTAAGTGAGGTCTTGATCTAACTTTAGTCAGGAAGTTGAGTTTAAAATGAGCAGAGGGAATACTTGGTGAGAGTGGTGAACAAGACTGCTATGGGCATCAGGCCTTCCAGTAGCTTGGAGAAGAAAAACAAGACACTGAAATGTGCCGAGATGACACAGTCATAACAACACAGTGATCAAACTTACATCACAATGCTACCGTAATAGCTTGACTAGATCCTCCAATTCCGAGCTACTCAGTCTAAGAGGGAGAAGATAACACAGGAAACTGCTTAAAACTGGTGATAATATTTCTATGATCAAACATGCATCACAACAACACAAAAACCCTCGACTGAATCCTCCAATTTCGAGTGTTTTAACACAGCTATTTACAAAGATATGAAAAGAAGCTAACTTTCATTAAACAAGAAGTCTCAAATACAGATACATAACCAGAGAAACCAGTGCTTCATCAAAACTTTACAATACGGGAGCCTAGCTCAACCATCGACCACAACAAAATATAAAATCTGAGTATATATACTCAGAGCGACTTGCTCCCTACATAAATGCATTCTGATCACTGCATTCAAAGCTTCATGTTTCTCCTCCTTTTGTCAGACTACGCAAGCTTTCCTTTGTCAGACGTAGATCTAAGACAACATGGGATTTGCAGGAAAATTCATGACAAGGCGACTTTGGGCTGTGAACCTGCCTCTATGACCGGGCCTCCATGCTTCCCATTTATAGTCAAAACTAGGTTTCAACCAACTTCTTTAGTTTTATTAACTACATTTATTGACATCGGGATGAGCCCTGACCTTCGGTCCCTGACACAAATCTTATCCATCATTCCACACGAACTCGGGTTATGACCCTACACTTAAACACCAAAGGATCTTCGTGGATCGGGACCCAAGAGTATGGAAAAATACAAGCCCGACACTCTCCCCTCCGAAATCCTAAAATCCAATCTCTGAACTAGCGCTTTAACACCTACTAGCTCCTCCCCTATTTCTCGTCCATATGATTACCGGTTGTGACCACAGACCTTAATCCAAAAAGGTGCTTCAGAATTCGTGACTTTGCGAATCCTGCTGCTGAGTCCCTCAAATCCTTCAAGTTCTGAAACCCAAAATAGGGCTTAACGGTCCTTAGCTCCTCCTTTGGATTCTTTCCATGTGACCCTGCCCTGTGACCACCGACTGAGCCCAAAAGGCGCTCGTCACATTTTGTGTATCGACGATGGGAAGGAGTCGACTCCTTGTCCTTCAAACTCTTGGTTACCAAAATCGTGATGGGTCTTAACTCGTGTTAGCTCCTTCGTTTAGTTCTGCCACATGGCCTTCAACTATGTACTGGGGATAGACCTTCTGAGTGCATCAGAACTTCACGTATTGCTAGTTCTCGCTACTCCCTCCATTGACTTTCTTTAGTAGTGAGTCAGCGAAATGATGAACTCTCACCACACGTCCCCCCAAAATGGATGGTTCTAATAAAATTGGGACAACCAATGGCTTGAATTCAATCTGGCTTTCACGTATTAGGGATTTGAAATGCAAGGCATAACCTAGCTCTCCCAACTTGCGATCCCTGATATTCCGAAACGAACCAACTTTCCAGATCTATTTGGATCGATAGATCTTATCTCTCTTGAGCTTCAAGAGATGAATGGATCTCAGCCTTATTCTCCTCGCAACTCTGTCTGATCCGATGGCTCACAGAAAATCGACATTTCTCCCTCGAAGCTTTCCACCATCCGTCCATATTTCATTGACTCTCAGCCAAATAATTTGACGCCAACACTCTGAACTTGATTGCTCTGCGAGCCCGGCTACTAGGGTCTCATCTATGTTTCTGAGAACGTTGTCCCTCCTTAGGCACAATATCCCTTTGCAAGAATATGTGCTCACAGATTCATGAGATAAGCCCCACCACCTCCTACTACGAACATTGCTCATATCAACATGATTTCATCATTTACCATTGGACCCTTTAGATCCATCGATCCTTGGGTGGTACCTCATCCCGAGGATGTAGAATAATCTGGAGCTTCCATGCCACCAACCACAGTTGAGATTTTCGATCCAAAAATCCCATCAACATCCATTGATATTGGTCAACACCATCCTCATATGGAGTGTGATCAACCTACTCCGCCCGTATGGGTTGTTGACTCTTTGAGTTCACATGATTTCCTAGATACCGAGTTGCCTTCAGATAAGCCCATCCTGGATATCATGGATTCCTGAGATGATCCCAAGGATGAGGTGATGCATCAATCATCTTATCTTTATTTAGAACTGATGAGATTTAGCATGATCAATTTCAATCCATGACTGGGGGTATTTGCTGGGGAATCCAGTAGACCTCTTAGTCTTGACCCTTTTCAACCTCGAATATATTTTTCAAAACTTACCATTGAATTCTCTTCTTCCCCTTCCATTGAATATTTGCGTTTTGTACCTCCTTCACGCCTTGATGGGTCTCATCAAGGAGATTACATAGCTCATGAAACCACTCATGATGAGCATCTTCGATCGCATAAATTCATTATTATGTGGCATGTCCCTAACATGGTAAGTCATATGATGCCAACATCGGCTCATGAGTTCATGGATTATGAAAAAGATCCTTGGTATGAGCCTAACCTTGGGCTGTACTTGGAATAAGCCATCAGATGCATAGTTCCCTTTACATAAGTGTGTAGTGTGAGTGTTTTTTGTTTTGCATATATTATATCCAAAAAATCCAAAAATATTTCCTTTTGAGATTTCATTATGCATTTTGACCCCTAGAATCTAGTTTACATATGTTTACAGGATTGCAAAGACATTTTTTTACGAAGATGGAAACTTCCATTGAACTTGAGGTTCATTTGATCTAAATTTGCATATAGGGATAGGTTTTTCCCTACGATACCATCTTGCATTATTAACCATCCCTTTTTCCATCACTATGCCTTAGGTTCGATCATATTGGGTTACGACATTAGCCACTCCATTTACATGTCATAACTTGTTTGATAGTGCCTACCCTCCATGGTCACCCTAGTTAGCACCCATATTTTCATTTGATGCCCATACTACAATTTTTCGTAGGCCTGTGAACCCTCATGTAGTCCCACCATGACTTGACGATGAGACTCATTTCCCTCTCTTCATCTATACTCTGGCCATATCCTGTGGGGGTTCCCAAAATTGTTATGGTTCTTAATGGTTGCTTATGCATTTTCTATTTGCATCTTACATTCTGCTTATGCATTGTTGTTTGCCCAGATTCTGCTTACCACTATTGCAATATCCTTTGACCATTCACTTCTTGTATTATTTGGCCTCTTTTTTGAATCTATCTACCCATGGAGAGAATAACTGCTAAGAGTGGATCTCTCTTTCCAATACCATTTGCATTCATTTTTGTTAGGTCGGTTCCATGTTCTTGGAACATAGGAGAATGTTGTTAAGCCACTCATTCTCTCCAGATGAGTACACTTTTATCTCTTTTTCAGACTTGTTAAAAGACACGAAAAAGACACATTTTGAGTGAACTTTTACCTCTTTTCTGAACTCGTTAAAAGACATGAAAAAGACACCATCATGAGTATACTTTTAACTCTTTTTCAGGCTTGCTAAAATTGAACAAAAAAGACATTACCAAGAACACTTTTATCTCTCTTTCGCGCTCGTTAAACCATGAAGGAGACACCAAAATAAAAAAATAAAAACAAAACAATGGTTTTTTTTTACCATTGGTCTATTGTAAAAATGGCAGCGTCAGTCGAATCGCCCTTGAACATGGCACATTTTTTTATTCCTCATCATATAGTTGGGTTTTAGATTTCCTAGGATCCATCCCAAAAATAAGATTCAAAGATACTCCTCCAACTGATTACTCTTCCGGTCATCATGGAGAGTGATTCAATGCCTCCTGCATTGATGCACTATATTCGTGTAGCTCTTGTGTCTTGGTGCCAAGTCACCATTGTGTCGTGCTATATGTTCAAGGGGAGTTTAAGCTTGACTCTGCCATCTGTTGTTTTTTTGACTTACCGAGTCGGTCATTCCTGTGTCAGTTTTACTTGGGGATACTCTCTCTTCACATTATCTCTCAGTGCATGTTTCATGTCAATTGTTGGGGGAACAAATTAAGGACCTCCTTTGATGGATCTCTTCCTATTGAATTCAACACATTATCTAGGAGAGAGATCTAGAAATGAGTTAGTACCTTGGAGATTGCAGTCCTCAGTGGCAAGACTCCTTGTGATCGACAATGGTTTTACATCATTGAATCCTAATCGATTGATTTTACGAGTGTTCGACATCAGATCCTCTATTCACACTTGCTAGATTGTACTAGGTACCTTGGGGTCCATCTTCCTCATCAGTGGATCCCATCGTGTTTTTTAACAGTATACCTCAATGACCGATAATCAGATGGTTTCTACCATACTCGACATCAGTTCATCTGTTCACATGTTGTATATTTGTACCATCAGGGTTTGGGATGAAGACCTTGGGATTGGGGCCACATCCTTCCATTACAATATCCCCTCCCAAGTTGCAATGGAGTATATCACTTATCTATGAGTTATTTGAAGTCTTCTGGGGAACTTTACTTAGTGCTTGTTGTCTTCCTGATATATATATGTTGTCTCATATATCCACATTGTATTTGATCATGGCTATGATCTTATTACTAAGATATATCCCCATTCTATTGGCTCGTGGATATGATATTATTGATGACATGGATCCATCGTGTATTCTTTCATGGCCATGATATTGAATTTCATGTCATGGATCCATAATGTATTATTTGGTGGCCATGATTTGATACTTTTCAGAGTCTGAGTATGTCTATCTAGGGGATGGTCTATATATTCTTTTACCCTTGGAGTTTGATTGTATATCCTCTTTGGCCACCAAACCTCTTTGGTCTCTTCTCATGATTCCTCATGGGCACTATTTTATTGTAATGCATTTCGTCCATCCATTTCTTTCTTGACCTCACACATTAGGGGGCATCTGTTATAGCCTTAATTTGCACCCTAAAGGGCCAGAAGGGAATCTAATAGAAGATGAAATCCAAGAAACATCTATAGCTTAGGATTTGGGTCATTTTTTAGGGTAGTTGCTAGTCATACATAGGACAACAAGAAACTAGTTATTGGTTAGCTATAGTGTAACCTACTATGACCTTTGCAACCTTCTAGATTCGTGGAGTTTAGAAGAGGCAAGCAAGGGATGAGTTGGTTATTCATGGCATGAGTCTTGGAACTCACATCATTTGAGTATCCATTGGTCTCTAGAATATCTAGAAGCTCTCCCAAGCATTTTCCAAGGATCTATATAAAGAGGGAAAGTCTTGAGGATGAGGAGGAAGAATCATTTACATATATATTCTACCAAAATTCATAGATGCTTCTCCATCTACATCAATTGTAGTTAGGTTGCCTATCTTGGTTGAAGAGAAGAGGAGGATCAAGGAGCAAGGGGAAAATAGGAATGCATCTACATCACGAGCTAATTGTATTGATGTAATTCCATTACTCAGATTAATAGATCATTGTTTTTCCCATATGAATTTTTTTATTTTATGCATAAATTTTCAAATCTGGTTCATTTTTCTATAGATCAGGTTAGATCCAAGATAGATCCAGGATTCTACCACTAGGAAGAGAACTAGAATGGTATTGTTTTGTCTTTTGTGTGCAGGAAACAGTTTGTAGAGATTGGAGCTGGAACTTCAGGACTATAACAACTAGGATATACGAAGGAAAACCTTAAGGAAAATGTATTCCATTCTTCCATTTTCTTGTGTAATGTCGAATCTTATTACTTGTTTCTAGGAAAGCCATAAAATTCTAGCTCCCTGTCTATCTAGGATCAATAGACAGATCCTAGGGATATTTTTCCATACCATTGGTTAAATTTTCTCCATAAAGGGGGCCTTCTGAAAACAATCCCTCTGGGGGAGATGAAGCCCCCACAAAGTTGGCTAGTGAAGGTATCAGGATCAATTATGATGAACGATGTGAAACAACCCTCACTGGTGCAATCACCTTTTATTAAGGTGAACACCCTCCAGGGGAACTAAGACCATGAATGAACATTTTCCCCAGGTACTACATGCACATCCCACCTATAGTCACTTATGTAGATATTTAGGAATTGTCACTAAGGATTCCACCTCACAATCAATAACCAAGAAAATAGTTTTAGGTTTGACCACACGTAAGGGTAGGGTGACTAAGCTTGAAGCTTCAAAGGTGGCACCAATGAAACCCATGTATACATAGTAATCGAAGTGATACTGCAAACACCAAAACAAGAAGAGATAGGTAATCTCCCTACTTGCCTCGATGTGACCTCATGCTTGAATCCTGTGTTAGAGGAGCTTCCCGACACACTAGTTGCAAAAAATGGGGTTTTCACTCTTTAAGGACTCTAGGTTTCATTTTGGTGGCCTTGAAGATTTTAGTCTTCAATATCCAATCCTATTCCAAGGCCCTAAACCTATCTAATGTTGGTTTTATAATAAAAAAAAAGAGTCTATTTGATTTTATCTTTACAAATATTTTTCTTATGGTTGTTTTTTATGTGAAAGGGAAGATGGATGAAACTTTTGTGGTGTTTTAATCTTGACCCAACCAAAGCAATGCAATAATGCTCATGAACTTGTTCAATTTAATGAATTCTAGTTGTGGGAGGGAAAATAGATCTTTTGCTCTAGCTTCAAAACAAAATCTCAAACACCAAGCAGCCATGCGAACAATTCACATCCAAAATTCTTACAAGAACTCAAACCAAACACTTCACCAATGCACTTTTGTTCCTAATGCTTCAAAAGATCATAACCATGCAAAGTTTTTTTTT
>ML780309.1:50482-64246 GCA_009831015.1 Picea engelmannii
CTCAAAGAACAGTTTCCATTTTGGTAGTTTGTTTTTACATCTTTTTGGGTCCCAAACTTTCGGGGTTGTTTTGAGGCCCTAAACGACGTTTTTTGGGCTCGACGACGCCTATCATGTAGCCAAAGGAAAATGCTAGGTTTAACGGAATATGTTCTCCTTGTCTATATGTTTAATGGTGTATCAAGCACCCAAAATAGAGATCATATGAAAAGTTACGCACTCGAGAAGTTGACGTATCAACACCCCCATCGAGGCCCACAAACCTTTTGGCGTTTCATCTCTCGGGGTTAGGGTTTTGGATTTTTATGGTTTTCTCATTTATGTTTTATGTTAAAAAGGAATTTGGAGCCTCATTGTACTCATGTTCTTGCAAATGATCATATCTATCACATCTCTTCTCAAAGATAAGTTGCCACCATTCGAGCAAGTTTGTTTCAGTTTGCATTTTTATAGTTTCAATATGTTCTCTTTATTAATAGAAGTCAAGTTTTATGGTATCTCTGTGTGTTTCTTTGCTATACATCTATATTTCATTCCGTTCCATTTTTAAATCTAGGTCATAGTTGGGATCATGAGCACAATGGGTATGTCAAGGGAAAACAATGAACCGAGTAAAAGTGACAGCAATGTGGATATAGATCCATGAATTGCATAGATAAGTATTGTGTTGATGTGTATATTTCCTCTTGAATTATGGATAACAATAAAATGTTTATGCATGAAATTGTGATTAATGTGCATGTTGTTTGACATTTTTTATAGGCATAATTATTAAATTCCAAGAGTATGGAAGAGGACTAGAGAAAGAGAGAGGAGATGTTGCTGAAGCGGCTAAAAGATGAAGGTATGGCAGGTGTTGCTGAGATGATAGGAAACCGAGGATGGTGTTCCTTTTGAAAGGGGAGGGGAATGTAACACCCCATTTATAAAACCTTGATTTTATGCAATTAATCATGTTTAATTATTTCCATGCTATCCCCTCACTAATACCTCTCATGGTATCATGTCCATTACTTTCAAGGCTTCACCCATGAGTTAGCTAGTTGGAATTTCCAATCAAACAATAATACAATTACAATGTTTATATGCCAAGCCATGGCATATAAACATTGTAATTGTATTATTGTTTGATTCGAAATGCCAACTAGATGACTGATGGGTGAAGCCTTGAAAGTATTGTCCATGATACCACGATAGGGATTAGTGAGGGGGAAACGAAGGGGGATTCATGTGCAAAGATCCCAAGTCACCTTGATGAATGATGTGGAGGAAATAACCATAATTCCTCTAGCTTATAGCTGAAGCAAAATAATTAATGAGAAGGGGGTTGGTAGTTGAACCACCAACCACCCATAATGAATGGAAGTATGGGAGGAATGGCTAGTATAGTAGACACTTTCATCCAAAGGTACCATAGCGTACCCATTTTACAATCCCCAAGTTGAACCACATATTCCTTCTGACAGAAGAAATGATGACAGGTTGAGAACCTTCCCGTGTTTAGTGCACACAAAAGAGAAGGCATAGTGTGTGCAAGAGGAGGAGAAGAGAAAAAATCAAGGAGTTCTAGTCTTAGAAGCACACAAAAATAGAGAAAGATAGCTCTGAGTTTTGGGTCTAAAATAAAGACCCGAAGAGAAGAGAATCAGTGCAAGAGAACTAGAAGCAGACTTCGTGGAGGAACCATGTGCAGACAGAGTGAAAAGTGGTCTAAGAAGGTATTGAGAAGGAGGTCTTGCTTCCATGAGAGGAAATACTCATGCTGTAGAATAAGAGGCTTGTGAGAATAAGAAAGGAAACTCTAGAATGCATACCTTAGCAAAATAAGGACTAGGTTGTATGCCCATGACATGAATGGTTGCACTAGAATAGAAAATACCCAAAGTCCAGATTGGAGAAAAAGAGGGACACGAGCTTGATGCTTGCTAGAAAGAAACCGACAATGGAAGGAGAGGGCACTAAGGGATAGTGTAGTTGTGGAGGGACTATCTTGTGTAGAGGAAATCCAACTAGGAAGGCATTTGATAAACCCCATGGAGGTCCTGAGCTTAATGGAAAGAGAGGAAAGTTTTGGTGTTGCTAGTGGAGTGGAGGAGACTAACTTCCCTACCATTCTTTGACTTGTTGAGCCAATTATGAGAGTCCCCTGGTGGTATCATGGTCTGGAATGGGGGTGGCCTGCTGCTGAAGTTATTGAGCAAGCATAGCCTATGGTTGGGTGGAAAGGTGTACACCCATATTCAATTGGTTGGCTATAAATTGTAACAAATAAGTATCTCTATACCTTGTGTAATTGAACTAAAATGTATGGATGCATGTTTGCATTTGTAATCAAGAGCATGTATGCTTTATTTATGGGCTTGGTGTTGTCCCATTGGGAGGCATTTGTACTTGAATACTAATGTATCTTTATGAAATTGCATGTGTAGTGCATATGAGCAGGAGGACCTTGAATTTTACCTTGAATGATTAAGGAACTATAAAAAAGGTTCCCTCCTGTGAATGTAATCATGGATATAATTGTATTCTTGTGCCTCCTAAGTGTACTGAGGGGTAATAAAGATTGTAGTGTGATACCTGTGAAAAGACAACCATGCATATAAAATGAGAGACCAATGAGAGATCCGAGAGGAAGGAAGTGATATAAACTTCCTCCTCAAAGGCCCTATACCATAACCATAATAGTGTCTCAAGGGAGGTCAGAGAGGGTTGTTAAGCCCGAGACATCTCTTGGACTCCATGTCCTTGAATGGTCACATGATTTAAACTCTTACTAGAAGGAATGGGCAGAGGTACCTTGAGATAGACATTGGAATGTCTCAGTCACTGAGGGAGGTCTCTGTGTAGTTCAAAGAGCCTTAATTCTTCTATGGAATCCCTTGTCCTGGTATGGAAAACTTGCAAGACACAAATGTCGACCTAATTGGCAAAGATAGAATGCCTTAGTGGTTTTTCGGAGCAAGGTGGGAGTTCCTGAAGGCCTGATCAGCCTTATAACATACTTAGAAGAATTCCCTGAACAATTAGGTCCTAAATCGGTCTATAAATTGAATGTTAAGCCCATGTTTAAGACAAAAGGGATCACAATCATTAGATGGGCATAATGAAAAGATATAAATTGTTGGTCAGATAGAAAGGCCAAGGAAGTTCCCAAGGCAAGGTTGCAAGGAGACTCAGAGTCAACGAGGACCATTGATCCATCATAGAGTGGCTTCGGTGGGGTCTGGACCATTAGATTTGTTGCAGTGAGTGTCGTCAGAGTACGATGGTTGGATAAACCTTGGATGCCTAAAAAGGATGTACTCCAATGGAGGAGGACTCCGAGAAACTATCTGGACCATAGATATGAGAGAGGGCACGATGTGATCTCAACCATTGATTCAACGAAGCAAATAGATCCTGACTCTTCGTTGGAGTGCATAGTATTTAGAGTGCTTAAGTCTAAGGACTTGCATGGAGTTTGATGATGAAGAAGACATGACCATTGACTCCATGATGATGTGTACAACCATGTCCATGCATGTAGGAGATCCACGTGTCAAATAATGATTGTGCCATGTGTCTAGATGATTTGGTATTCTAAGGGTATTCATTTTTGTTGAGGTTCCTCTTAAAAAACACCTTTTTATATGGTGTACATGCCATGCTGCATATGCACCGTGCATACATACTCTAGTTGCATGCATGATAGCCTGCGTATACTCTAAAAAGTTGCAAAAATTAAAAAGTTCCACACTTTCGGCTGGAGTTTACGGGTTATATTAGGTTGCACAACTATCTTACCTCCTGTATCCCTTCTAAAAAAAGATTAACCATATTTTCTCCATATAAAAGGGCCCTAGGGGGGTCTTTTGGATATATGAAAGAGAGGCAAGAGAAATCTGCCAAATTTTCCCCCTTGCATTCCAATCCTTTTTCATCCCGTTCTGAGTTTTCATCCTCAACATTCCCTACCATCCATCCTCCTTATACGATCCATCCCTTTTCCCTATATTGGCATGTTGGTTGTGAGGATAATGCATTGGTAATGGTGCACTTGTAGTCAAAGTAGAAGAATCCGGGCGAGGTTCATGGAGCAACGCCAACAAGATTCAGGTTGTAACTTCCAATCTTATTATTAATAAAAGAGAAACTTCTTGTCCCAGATATTTATGTATTTATGTTTATATTTATGGAATGTTTTCATGAATATCTAACCCTTTAGATGATCTTGGTAGTTATGCATGTTCTGTATTATTGTGTTCTTTAAAGTTTCTTCAGGCCAACACTGGGAGGAGGCCTACAACTCGAGATGAATAGTGACATGAAGGGATCTACTGCAAAAGGAAGGACTCAAGGTAAATAATTTGATCCTGTCTCTCTTCCTTTAACTATCATTAGGTTTTTGTTGTATTTGGGTAGAATAGAAGCATTTATGTCTTTTAAGATGTCAAGGCTCTGCCTAGTCGCTAGACCCAGATTAGGAGGATTTCCCCCCATAGTAGAATTGGTGACTACACTGGGGAAGCTCTCTAGGGTCTTGTTGGGAGATTATTTTTGGTTTGAATTCCTGTTGATTTCTATGCTTTCTGAGTCTGTAAGAGTTTCTGGACATCTTCCATGTGTTTACCATCTTTCCTGACTTGGTTGGTCCCCTTGAATATTTTCTCTTTTTGAGATTATTCAGTCACATACACGCCTTGGTGTATACCCATCACACATACACACACACTCTGAATTCAATACAACATGCAGACATACACATGTTGAACTATGAAAATCACACGTGTTTGTTATTCTAATGAGTTTTATAAAAAAAAAAAAAAACTTTTCTTTTTCCTAGAAAACTTTTGGTTTGTCAGGAACTCCTGAATCTCAAAAACATCTATTAACTCTTGTTGGAAAAGTTTTTAAGTCTCATATTGCTTATGAATTTGTAAGTAAATCCTCTTGTTTAGTTTTCTTTGTCTCTTTCTATCTTTTATCAAGGTTGAAGGTGTACTTTTAAGCTTTAGGTTCTTCTTTAGATTCTGGCGAATCTCTGCTTCTTGGCAGTGGTTTAGTACTTGAGTCAGTCTCTGGTTTGTCCTCCTTCTCTTTTGTGATGCTTTAAAAAGAAAAAAAATATACAGTTGTTTGTTATTTTCATTTTTTTAGCACTGAAAGTTACACTTTGACTGCTAAAGTACAAGCTCAGAACCCATCAATAGGTTTATGAGATAAGTCTTAAAATTTGGTGTCAAATGGATAAAACTCGGTTCAACAATGTCAAAACACAGGAAATATTGGATGAAATGCATCAAAAAAAGAGGTCTTGTTTAACTTAGGTCAGGGTTTTGAGGATTAATGTGGATAGAAGGAAGACTTAGTAAGAAAAATGAAGTGATTCTACCACTAGCATCAAGATTTACCAGTAGACAGAGGAGATAAAAGCATAAGATACAAGAGATTCTTAAATCCAAGATAAAAAACTCTGAGAAATTTATAACAACAACACAATCAAACATCCATTGGAATACAACTACAAAATATCATTTCAATCATTCAATGACAGTAAAAATTCAGTGAGAGAGAGAGATAAGATGGCAAGAGAGAAAAATGACTTCCATTAAACAAAATTTCATCAAGTTTGATACATCAAACCAGAGTAGGCTCTGTTAGATTAATATCACCAAAAGGGTATTTTTTTATCAACCATTCGAACCCACAAAATGTATTCTAATGTTTCTTTTATAGCATAGATAGGGAAAAATAGCATACAATGCAAGTTTCATCCTCTAACATCAGATTCTTCCATCTTAAACTAAGGTAATTACACCTATACAAACTGGAAATAACAAACTGCTATAAAAAAGGATAATGATGGCAACTATTCTAATAACTTAATCTTGCATAATGAGGTGTCCTTTGAGCTCATTCCTTTTGTTTCCATGTATCCTCCATCTTTAAACTAACCTCAAAGCAGTTGTACCATGATCCCCTAGCCATATGGTGATCATTGATTCTCTTGAAACCATGAAAATAGGAGTTTGCAGTGAATCTTGTAGCGCTGACTATATCATCCAGTTCGTAGCAGAGTTCACAACAAAGTTTGCAGCATTTGATTGTATAAACCAGTTCACAGTGCCAAGCACTGCAAACTGTCTTGTAGCTTCCCAATTAGTCCAGTTTAAGCCCCAAAACATCCAAAAACTTTCTTGAGAGTTAGGTATGCCTGTAGAAGCCTCATAACATGGTGTATGAGTGAAAAACTTAGTTATAAGAAACATAATTGCCCAAAAAATCTTCAAAAGAAAGGAGCAATCATTTCCAAAACTGATATTTCTTAATCTATTTCATCCATTACTTTCTGAGCCTGGAAATCCTTCTTGTGGCATCTTGGGCCAACACATTCAAATTTATTTTGGCTAAATCTTCCTTGAAAGGCTGCAACTCCATCTTTAACCCCCTGATCTGATATTGGTAGGGTAAATTTTGTCTGTATAGGGTTTTAAGCTACATATGAAGAGGTCTAAATCTCTTAGCAATGAACTTGGCCTGTATGAGATTCTCACGATACATACCCATGAGGTCTCTTAAATTCTTCTTTCCAACTAACTCTTCCCTTTTTAATTTAGCAATTTCATCTCTTTCTTCTCTAAGCTATCTGATTAGCATTTTAAAAGTAGTGTTCTCTAGAGGGGTGGTTATGTCTATCACCTCAATTTGTTTTTCAACAACATCAACTTTACCTTTACCCTTTCTCTTGATGGGAGCTTCTATTATGTCCTATTTTTCAACATGTTCCTTCTTTACTAATGACCTAGTGAATGGCCTCCTAGCTTTAGTTTCAACTGCAACTGATGGTGATAATAAAAGTAGCCTCCTTCCCTTTGTTCCTATGGCTCTGGATGATGGAATTTCTTCTAATTCAGGAGCTGGTTGGGGTGAAAATTCTCTTTGTGGAGAGTGATAAAATCCCCTTCTCCTTCTTGTTCATTAGGAGCCTCATCATTTTTAGCAATGTCTTTGCTCTTCCTCTTCTTACCTATCTTTGTATGTACAATGCTATTATTCTGAAGAGGGCTTTTCACTTTGGATTGTGGAGTAGGAGAAACATTCAATTGCAAATGTGCATACACAATGAACCGTGTTGAGGAAAAGATATGGAATGATCTTACTCAATCATTTTCAGACTTTACTTGGCTAAAGAAAAGTAGACGGGAATATCACCCTATGTTTATATCCAACAAAAATAATATCCTAACTCACAAGTATTAATTACGAGTGCTTAGTCTATTCTTTTATCAACAAAAAAGCTTGCCGGAAACTCACTTTTTATGTAATTTTCTAAATATAACAGTTGCTGAAATAAATGTAAGAACAGAAGTAAAGACACCAAGATGATAATCAAGACAATTGAGACATAAAGCAATCCTTTATTTCACTCCAATTCACTAAAGAGTCATTTTCTTTACAAAATCTCATACAAAAATCTTGGACCAAAGTCAAACTTAGACATCCTCGATGAAACATACCAAAGGACCTCTGACAAAAAATCAAAACTAAACTCTAAAAGCTGGATCATCTTGCCACAAATTGCTGCCCACTCGACTCTGCACAATAGCCTTTATCAGTCATGAAAATTAATTCAAAAACAGACAAGTCTACAAAGACTATCAAAGATAGATCAAAACCTATGAAAAACAAGTGTTTGAATGATTTGATTCATCTCTGAATATTTCTATCTACAATAAGACACTGCTATCACAAAAGAGAATTAGGCTGTGATGAATATGAATGAATGAAAACTGAACTACCTCAACATAAAATCAAAGAGAAAACCTTAGCATGCTTCTGCTTCTATCCCTCCTTTTAGTTTCTTTTCCTTCATTGTTACTAACATGTGTCTATTGCAGGTGTCATGAGAACAATCAACAATGATCACCACGGTAAATTCAATGTTACTTGATCTTGGAACAGCAAGGGAGCCCTGTATAACATGTCTGATCCATTATCCAATAAAACAAGATATCATCAACCATGAAAGTAGTGTCGAATAGTAACATAACATTGAATGAAAATTAGACTTGATCTCCAATCTACAAGGGGGTCCCACCTACTAGTATTATTTAGCTTTTAAAATAATAGGATTTAGCAACAATTTGCGGGCCAAACTTCGTGGCAAATTTAATCGTCAACAAACTGGCGAATCCACAGGAAAAATTGTTTTCAACAGATTTAGAACTCAGAACTCATGGTTTCACAGACCAAGAGCAGCAGGTCAAGAAAATACAACCAAGAAGATTATGCAATAGGAGTAAGTGAGCGGATTTAATGGAAAGATGACAGGGAATTTGGGTATAACTTATGAAAAATGTTAAGTATGAGGGGTTTTACCACTGTATGCATAATCCAATGACCGATATCTTCTCTTTAACCTTTTAAAATTTCCATATTTGTTCTTAAACTCTCAATGGATGAAGAAATGGCGAGAAGAAGTAGGGAACAACCAATTCTTTATAAGACAACAATGGAAATATATAACAATTTCAAGGGTCCTTCAAAGAAGACATCATAACAGTTGTTTAAGATTGTTTGTTATTGACTAACAATGCTTGCAGGAGTGTCATTGCGGAAAATATGATCCAACATCTTATTCCCTACTGAAACAAAAAAATGACCAAAAACAAAACCCAACAGAATGAGATTGCCAAAGATTAAAAAAAGAAGAAATAAAGTGACAGAAAAGTAAAGGCAGTAGGAAAAGATTAAAATAGAAACCAATTACTCTAAGCAAAAAACAATGAATATTTGAGAACAAAACTAGACTACTAAAATATAGGAAATCCAGACAACGTTAGAGCTTTTCAAGTTGGTTCCACATAATGCTTTAAGTGAGAACCGTTAGTACTGTAGGAAAACGATTGCTCCTGCAAATATTTTAGAATGTAAGGATTTGTACCAAGTACAAAAGCGATTTTGAAAGGACCCAGCCATAGTTTATGAAATTTTGAACGTCTTCCCCTATCAGTGTGAGTCGAATCCCATAACAAAACTTTTTCATTGACCTTAAACTTGACAGTCTTGACACTCTTGTTAATATTTCTTAATGGTTTGTTGTCTCCTTTTAATATTATCCGAATAAAACATCCTTTCTTCTTCCAAAGCTAGTAGTGCATTTACCCTTTGTGAAATATCTAAAGAAATTAATTCTTCGATATGTAGCATCAACCTTAAGGAAGAAAGTTCTAGATCTGTTGACAAGAGGGATTATTGACCATAAACCAACTGAAAAGGTGTACAACCAGTTCTTACTTTAGCGGTAGTTCGATCTGCCCAGAGGGCATAAGTGAGGAGAGTGTGCCACTGACGAGGCTTATCTTTGATGAGCCTTTTGACGATTCTTACAAGATTTTTGTTGGTAGACTCAACTTTCTTGTTTCCTTGGGGATAGTAAGATGACGAGGTGAAATGTTTAACCCCCAATTTGGCTAGAAACTAAGTCAGCTTAGCAGAAATGAAAGTAGGACCATTGTCTATAATAATTTCCAATGGAAGACCAAATTTGGAAAAAATATTATTTTCAAGGAAAGAAATGACTTGATCTTCTGTGGAATGCTTAAGTGGGACAACTTTATCCCATTTTGTAAAATAGTCTGTGGTTGTCAGAATAAAAACTTGCCCAACTAAAGAAGGAGGATTAATGGGACCAATGAAATCTAACCCCTACTTTGAAAAGGGAAAATTTGGTAGGATAGGTTGTAATGGCATGTTTGAAAGGTGTTCTTTCCCAACAAATTTTTGGCATTTGTCACAATATCTTGAAAAAACATAAGAGTCACGAAAAATTGAAGGCCAATAATATCCATTTCTAATAATTTTGAAAGTAGTGGTTTTTGTAGAAAAAATGACCTCCTACATGAATGACAGTGCTTGAAGAACCGTGAGCTTCTTGCAATAATTTATTTTCATCTTCATTGTTTACACAATGAAGAAACACACCATCAATAGATATTCGGAATAAAAAGTCTCCTATAATGACATATCTTGCATATTCGAGACAAAGTCTTCTCCTTTGATGAGTGTCTAAGTTGTCTGAACATCTTTGGTTCTGTAAATAATAAACCAAACTTTTGTACCAAGGATGTTCAGACACAGGGAGGATCTGATCGTCAATGTAAAAGAGGGATGAAAGGGAACTATCTTCTTCATCAATTTCTTCACCATTCTCAACATGCTGAGCCAAGTGAAGAGATAGGTCATGTCCCTTGATAGTGGTAGAAGTCACGATATCCAAATCGTGCTCCTATATCTTGGCAATCAAATGTGCAAGTTTTCTTGAAAGATAAGTTTATGAAAGAAAAAACTTAACAAAAGGAAAAGGGACTTTTACCAACATATGCTTACCTAAGATGTAATGGCATAACTTCTCAATGACCTTAACAAGAGAGAAATCATGTTTCTCAATAAAAAAATATTTAAATTCGTCATCATTCAAACTTGGACTCATGTAAACCACCAATTTTTCATTTCCTTGGTCATCATTCTGTATGAGGACAACAGAGACTGCCTCTTCAGTAGCATTAGTATATATCACGAATTCCTTCTCAAAATACGGCTTCACCAAAAATGGTGTGGAATTGATTGCTTTCTTAATCCCTTCAAATCATTTCCGACATCGTCTTGCCAAGAAAAAGGGTGATCTTTCTTAAGAAGATTATGAATCGGTTTAACCATCATGGAAAAATCTGGGACAAAACTACGGACAAAGTTAATAACCCCCATAAAATCCTGAATTTCTTTCTTGGAAGTGGGAGTAGGAAGGCTAAGGATAGCAAGAATCCTTTCAGGATCAATGCTTATGCATGAATCAGAGATGATGTGTCCCAAGAGTTTTCCCTCGGTAACACCAAAAATGGACTTGGAAGGATTTAGAGAAATGTTGATTTTCCTACACCGCATGAGAACTTTTCTCAAATGACCAAAATGATCTGATTGGTTTTTAGAGTATACTGTTAAGTCATCCAGGTAAATATGAATGATTTTACCAATCAAATCATCAAAATCTAATTGCATATCTCTTTGAAAGGTGGCACCTGCATTAGATAAACCAAAAGGCATACATTCATAAGAAAAGGTACCCCAACAAGTAATAAAGGTGGTTTTATATTTATATTCCCTTTTTACATTGATTTGATTCTAACCTGAAAAACCTTCAAGTAAGGACATCATTTGTAACCCTGCAACTTACTGCAAAATAATTTCCATGTTAGTGCGGGGGAAGTGATATTTTATGCTAGCTCAGTTTAATGTGAGAAAATCAATGCATAATCTGATCTGACCAGTTGTTTTCCGAACATGAACCAAATTTGAAACCCACTCATAATACTTTACCGGAAAGATGATTCCAACCCTCAAGAGTTTTTCCAGCTCATTTTGAATGGTTGCTTCTAGCACAGGGTTAAGAGTCCTTTGTTTCTTCTTAACTGGTTTTACACCTTCCTGAATGGGGATGGAATGCTATATAAGACTAGGATCAAAACCACAAAGATCCTCATAAGACCAAGCAAAAACATCTTTAAATTTACCAAGCAGCTCAACAAACTTCACTCTCTCTTCATTTGAACATTTGGCACCTATTTTGACATCCTTTGGAGTTTCGAGTGTCCCAATGTTCAAGGAGATGGTTTCATCCACCTTCCTTTTTGACTCCTCTTCTTTCTGTTTCTCTTTTTCTCCTACATCACTAGAAGAAAATGAACTCTCTAGAGGGGTCAAGCCTTTAGGAATCTTGTTATCTTCTATGGATTCCTTAGGCTTGAAAGGTTCATTTTGGATAAAAGCACAAATTCTCTCGTCATTAGGGAAAACCTGCCAAGACTCTATATTGTTGGGGATATGTGGACGATACCAAGATTGGAAAATACAATCAGGTCTGTGTGGCAGAAGTTTCAGAGTAGGAGAAGCTGCAAAAACAACTAACCGATCAACCATTGAATTTAGTTCCCTCTTTATGTGAGTGATATTGAAAGATAATAGGTTCGAGATAAGAGCCCAAACAATTTGGGTGTATCGTTTCATCAACTTGTTGCTAGGGGAATAAATATTGCGTACAAGGTTAACAACAAGCTGAAAATTCCCAAAAACTGAAAGGTGACCACACCCAAGGTTATAGGCATTTTCAATGCCTAACAATAGAGCTTTAAATTCAGTGACATTGTTTTTGCAAGAAAACTCCAAACTATAAGAAAAGTTGTGGATTTTTCCTACAGGAGAAATCAAGACAACACTAGCTCCATTACCTTCATTTGAGCACAAACCATCAAAGTGCATGTGCCACATGCCATCATCTAAGTCGATTTGTTCCACAGGAATATTATCCTCCTTAGCGAAGAGGGAATACACTCCTAGGTCCTCTTTGAGATAATTTACATTAGGTTGTGGGACACTCTCTATGTAAGGTGATATCCTTCTGTCTCTAAGGAATATGATGTTTTTTTCGTTTCGAGGAATGAATAAATGTGTTCCGTCGAGCAAGAGGTATCCACATGTTAAGGCTTTCCAATATCTTCCTAGGATAATAGAGTAATTTCTTACAGGAATATATATTACCTGAATATTGAGGGTCATCTTTATTTTAGGATGTGCGCACAAAACTAGGGTCACATATTTAATCTCCCCTATAGTCTTTTGTTTTAGACTATTATAAGAAAGCATGCTTCTGGTGTTTTCATCTGTACAAGATAATCCTAGCTCTTCCATAATAATGTTCGACATCACACTTGGGCCCGAACCATCATCAATGAGGAAACAATGGGCAATCTTGTTCATGATCTTCACAGAAATATAAAAAGGGGGATTTTTTACAGGGTATCTAAAATTATGTACACCTACTTTATTTACAGAAGAAACATCTTTGCCTACCTCTTTGTAAATATTGGCTACAGCTAAAGCTTTTCCTTCCATGAATTGTTTCAGATGAATCTGTTGTTCAGGGATGATAGAAATGTATAGAAGGGTTGCATCTGCTTTGATGTTGGACAGTTGATTCAAGATATTGTAATTGGAAGAGGGGAGAGAGGGAGTGATTCTTTGACCCTTGGGGGCCTTAGGAATCTAGAGCACAACATTGGTTGAGGAAAAGCTCGGGTTAGAGGTACTGCGGGGAGGATCAAACTTTCCCTTGGGGGCATAGGATTTGTTCTTATTGTTGATGACCATGACATCATCCGGCTCTGCAAAGTCTAGGACAATGATAGTAGCTTCTGGTCCCTTACTAAAGATCTTATCTCTGGCACTCTTCTTTACCTCACATGTGGTTTCTTCATGGTGTTCCTCACAAAAGTTACACCAACTCTGAGGTAGGATAGCCTTAGGCTGAAAATTGTTTTCAAATGGGTTTCTAAAGGGGGGTGCAGAAGAAGGTGAAGCTCCAGGTATGAGAGGGAAAACAATACCCTTCCGCTCAAATGCTGTCATACAATTGTTCATATATTGTACTATCTGTAAGAGAGCGGACATGTCTGTTTGTCTAACCAATTCTCCCTAGGGAAGACCGGTTCTTTCAAGCTATTCTTCATACTCTGAACAAGTATGTAGAGCAAAACTGAGATTATCAATGGCTTTTTCCTCAAGCCTATGATGGTAGGGAGAAGGCAATTGTTATCCACATTTTTGGTTATCAAGATGATGACATGATAATGACATGATGATGGAAGATCTAACTCTTCTTTAAGATCATTTTCATGAAGAAAGTTACACTTATCAGCTTCTCAAAATCACACTTTTGAAGATAGTACGCAG